>JAHWFP010062661.1:54930-95565 GCA_023313725.1 Lithobius niger
ATACCACTTTTTGGTCCATTTTGACTATCTTGCAGCATTTGTTTCTACGGTTCCCTGGATATATTTATCAGTTAAAATCTCCCTGACTACTAGTATACGTTAGGAAAAACTTCCTTTGGCTTAAGATCTGGTTCCAAATACAACATTTTTCAATTTTCATGCTTTAATTGCTTGTGGGTTATTTTGTGAAAAAACAAATTGTTAGGCTGCACAAAAGAAAGTAAATGTTTCTCAGGCACTTCCGCATCGTAGGAAATGCCCCATATTTTGGCCTCCCCCTCCCCCTATTTTTTGTGAAAAAAATGTATAGCCGTAGTTCATTATCATGTCCATCTTCTAAAATGATGATTTTGGTCGAAAGGCTGTTATTCATGAGCTCCCATGTACATGCATCGTAGGATGTTACAAGTATATGGATTCATAACTTACATTCTAAAATTATTTTAATTGCATGAAAAATTAAACAAGTGGATATTTATTAGGATATTATTACCTTGTATTGACCATGAATGATTTGTTGGGCCGTTTCTCTCTTCCCCCCCCCCCCCCAAAGTAGCTGCATCTCCATTTTCAGTAAATTCGGTAAACTAATTAAAACAAAATCCGCATGCTGGAGGAAAGTATTTGCAAGAGAAACATTTTTGCGTGACCTTAATTGCCTTCTTTTATGGCAATTTAACAATATGAGACTTCACTTATTAGCTTTTGTTCGTGAAATGTGTTCATGGCATTCATTCAGATCATAGCTTAGAAAGTTTAAAGTCGTTAACTGCTTGTTTTTATACTTGGTGTAGGTAGTTGTTTAGCATAAAATTTTACGTACAATTTAGAATGAGTTCATCCAGTGAAAATTTGACAGTTTAGTTAATTCAGTTTGCCTGTCGTAGCTCCTTCTTGAAACATTTGCAGTTTTATTTTTTTTCACAAACGGTAACATTATTGTATATTATTTCCATTATTTGTAAATTATGGTGCTCGTTTACGTGCGAGATTTTGTATGTAGATTGGTGTTCAAAGGCACCTACTCATCAGATTTATCATGTGCAGTTAAAGACTGCTTTGTAATACATGGTTTTGTTCTGTTCCTAGCTTTTACAAGCACTACCCTACATTAAGTTGTTTCTAAACAAAATTTAATAAAATGTTTTCTATGTATGTAATGTATAGTTTTTTTGTAGTTTGTGGTTTGTCTCATTAATATGAGTTTGTGTTCTTCTAGTGAAATAATGATTTTGAATGTTTAAACTGTATTTTTTCTGTGTATAAAAAAAGACTGTTTACTTGAAGATGTGATTTGTAGCATAATAGTGTTGTACTAAAAGTAAAAAGTAAATCCCAAGTAAATTATAGACTGCAATCAATAAATTAATAATGCAGATTATGCTGTCCAAATCGGTCGAAAGTAAATCTATCAAATCGGTAGGTTTAATGATTTATTTTAAAATGTATCCTATTTATTAACTGTAAGGTTCCTTACGTAATTTAATTAATCTGAGCCTTAACAAATCCATCCGGTCCCTGGTAAAATATGAAGTGCTACTGACCTTGAATTAAGGGCAGGGTCTGAATGCACATAATTCATTTCTAGCAGTTATTTTGTTTCTGGGTCCAAGGTGCAGGCAATACTTTTTGTAGGTTTTAATAATAATTTCATTGAATTAAATTGCTCATGATGTTTTGCTCAGTTAAACTGCTCTGGAGTGTAATAAATGGAGTGACGATATCAGTTGACTTCCCTGCGCAACCCTCGTATGTTTCGCCATGTTTTGCATAATGGCAACTATTGCCACTTTCTTTAAAATTCGTTTTGATACATTGCTATGAAACGAACTTTTCTGTTGCTTGTGTTTGTATTCATGCAGTTAGTGTCACACATTGTATTCTTCTGTCCTGATTTTTCATGTACATGTAATGCACGAGTAAATGAATTTGTTGTCTACAATACAGTTTATGTATTTGAAAACAGTTTATATGTGTGTACATTACATATCTTAGATTATTACTACAATAATACGACTTTTGAACAGATGTTTATATTTCTACTGCATCTCCCTACGTTCTAGGCGTAATTTAATTTAAAACTAGCAAGTTCCTTGACATTCCTGTCTTATATTTTTTTTCATTATTGCTGCAATTGCAAGCAGTGCTAAAGCTATCAGTGGCTACAAGGTTTTCTTTTTGAATGGAAATGATTTTTCAGTACGAATATTGTGCTAGTTTTTCTTCTATGTAGTTCTGTAAAATGTTATACAATTCATTGTATCATTCATGGTACGTCAGTGTCTACGACGCTGTAATAAACAAAGTAACTTTTTAGGCATTTTGGGGCTTTAGATCTTTCCTTGTTTGTCTTTAAGAGTCACTATTTTTTCGTTGATGGGGTGGACTAACGCAACAATGGTTTATAGTCCACAGGCTTTTCATAGGTTGATACAAATTGACACTTGTTCACTATTATTTCTAGAAGTGCATCTATTAATTTAAACCTAAAAACAACACAAATATCAAACAAATACATCCAATTACCAAATAATTTATTTCACAATTTAAAATAACTTATCAGGTGTAATTTAAATTTTAATGTAAAAATGCAAAAAAGGCTACCGAATAACTTTCCAACCTGCTCAAACAATGGGTTAGTAATGTTTGTAGTCACGATATAATGGAGGGGTGAGGGTGGGGGTGGCCGAGGCAAGGTGACTTGTGGCTATGCTGTATGATTGTAAAATTTCTACGTTATCACTAGTTAATTAAAAAATATTGTGAAAGTATCTGGCCTAGTCAGATATGAAATATGGATAAGACATATTTATGGGATATTTCGTCTGGTATTTTAAACTCCAATAACTAATTCACAGTTTGTATTATCGCTTTTTTTTAAGGTTAAGATTAAAAGGGAGCTACAGTCATCGTTTTATAATTCTGTATTTGTAACGCTAGTAAAAGCCAGTTGTATTATGGCCAGTGTATTATGGCCAGTGTTTGGAAAATCTTTTTAACGGGTTTTTGAAATTTTAATTCCAAAAATGAAAAAGGGGAATATTTTCATTCTTTATGGTCCTAGTGAACTAGGCAAGATTGTTTCCAATGTAGATTGGTTCAATTGGTGTGCATTGGATGACTGTCCATGGCCAAATTTTGTGGAGGTTTTCATGGTATTTTAAACTGGGAACCGTTTGCACTCGAACAAAGCTTGAATGCAGTACGTGACTTGATGGAGCAGCAGACATTTTGGAATAATAAGTTTAGTGTGCAAAGCATAAGCTGTCCGATTGTAAGGTAATTTGTTGAACAAACACGTACAGAAATCTCCATGGTAAAACTGATTAAAAAGATTAATGCTCACCCAGCTGTTAACGGTTGTCATAACTCAAGTGTTTTGTTAAACATTACGGTACCTCTAAATTGAAGGTTACCTCAGTAGGCTATAATTTTAGAGACTTCTCCAGTACAGACTTTGTATAACTGCTTTTCTTATCCTATGATGGTGTAGCAGGGGGTCCAGTCCATGCGTACCATCCTTCATTGAATATCGGTTTTTGTTGGTGGTGGCTTTGCCATCTCTCGTAAAAGTTTGAATTAATTTGTTATGGTACTATACTTTTTGTCACCCTGTTTACCTTTGCCTTTCATTTACACTATGCCTACTAACACTACAGATAGCTGAATCCAAATTATCTACTTTGGTCAACTGCTGTAGTAGTACGTTCTTGTACACTGGTTAAGACTGGTTGTGGATAGATGAGCCGAATTTGTTTGCTGAATGGTGGCTTTCCAAACATTGGAATCAGTCCCTAAGCTGAAAGTCCTGGATTCGTTCATCAGTTTAGTTTTGATAACAGAAGAATTAAATCTTATCTCTAGTGGCTAGAATCAACATTCGGAATACTTGGCATCATGCTTGGAACGTCCGAAGTTGCCAAAGCATCTATCTTCAAGCCATTTGTTTGTAAGTCTAATTTTCCATCTGCGAATATTTCCTTTTACTCTTTTGTCTTCTCTTACGAGTTTGATCCATGGAAATGGTTTCACCTTCACAATTGCCCCAACTGCACTAGAATATATTTTCTACTTGCCGTTCAGAATTATCGATCACCTGTGAATTTTTGCATTCTTTTCCTGAAGAATGCTTCTTCCATGGAGATTTCTTAGTGCTTTAGAGCCACCGAGCTCTACAACCCAGTGCGCATGTGCGACACATTCCTCTTATAAAAAGGCCTGCCTTGGATGGCTGCCATATTTTTTCCTCTAACGTGCAACCGTGTATGGTCACGCTTCGCCGCCTTTGCCTTCTCTTCACCCGAGCTTCAGCATCGCTTCACTTCTGGCTCAAGACTTCACCCCCCATTGACTGTCCTTGCCATGGCAAGATTCCAAAAGTCTGGGAAGAACCCTTCGCCGAAGATGGCCTCTTCTTCCCCGTCAAGCCCGCTTTTCCAAACTGGGATATAGTGGCCGGCCCTTCACCTTCACCACTTTCATCTCCGGACCTGAAGACTTTGCCACTGCCGCAATCTTCACCAGCTTCGCCTCTACCTTGCGGTCAGCCATTCCACACCGGCTCTCGACACACAGTGCAATTGTAGATGACATCCAAGTCAACTTTGTTCAAATCTGCCGACACATCTTTGGACCTTACATCGCCATCATGCTGTCACTCCTGTGTCGTTATTTGGATGGGGCCAGCCGTCAATGACTTTCAGCACAGAAACTGTCAACGTTCAACTTTCCTACGACCATCTCGGACGTCGCCACCGATCAGTGTCGGTTAACAACTTCGCCTCCAACCACTGCCACTTGGCTCCCTTTGTTGGACAAGCTCTGCTGTTCGCCGCTTTGTTACCGTTCAATCGACCATCAGCCTGCCGTAACAAGCATCACGATCATCGTACAAATCCCGTATTTGGCTTAACCTGTCACTGTGTTAACTTCTGACTTTTATCTGTCACCCATAAAGTCAAGCCACGAAGCCAGGCCTGTCCATTTTCAAGTCAAGCCACGAAGTCAAGCTCATTTGCAAGAAGTGGTTCTTCGTCTGCATCACGCAAAATGATGCTGATCCTCAGCTTAGGCTCAATCTTTTGTCACATAGTCCTCTGGCGCACCAACATGCTTGTCGTCCTTCATCTTCTACCGACTTCAAGATAAGGTTTCCCCACTACATCAATCTGTTTGTGACCTTACCTTATTCATTGACTAGGCTCAATCGGTCGTGCGAACGATCTCCTTATCTCATTAAAATTGCTGCTATCCAAGGTCTTCACCTCGTTCGCAGCTCTTCAAGCCGGCTGGCTTTTCGCCATCTGTCGTTTATCAACAATTCCAGACCATCATGGCTTTGCCCCATAGCTCTCTGTCTGCTGCTTCTTGCCTTTCATCCACCGCACTTCGCCACCTCCGTTCAAAACCCTGACGATCTTCCGTGGTCATCTCCTTCGAACCATCATCTTCAACCACCTGCCAACTTCAACTCTTCAGACCTGCCGACGAACATCCACAAAAGAGAACTTGCTGAACATCACAAGAAACGACGCCCTTTCCCAGATTTGACTTAATTCTTAATCTGTAATAGCGTTCATATTCTTTTTGTGTCGCACCCCCCTCGCACACCGTTTTTCGCCCATTAACAGTCACCAGCACCTGCACTTCGCTGCCTACTGTCCCTCTTAGACCGTCCTGCAGCTTCGGGTGGCACTCTTTCTTCGCCGTTTGCCAATCCGTCTATTGTTGCTGCTACTACTCAAGACCATTGTTCCCCTATCACAGCTTCTCACGCTTGTCACCGTTTGCTATATGCATTTCACCATGGTTTCAGGCAGTCCATCGTCCCGTCCGACCCAGCGTCGCTTTACCGCAAATTGCTGGGAACACCTCATGCACCACACTTCGCCGCCGGATGCTCTCCATGATTTTGCTGGCCAAAATCCGCAACCGTCCGGACGGTCGATGTCTGCGGCACTTCGCTCACCATCCACCGCTAGAATTGCCCAGACTACCGCTCTTAGCTGCATGCCATTTGAAGCCCTTCCAATCGATCGCCCCTTGTTCAACCTTCATCCGCAACTCTTCTAGGCTTTCATCATTGCTACTGCCGTCCTCTGCCTACCATGTCTGACACACTTCGCTCCGCCGCAGGTTTCGGAACTGTCTTTTTTCACTCCTCTGACGGTTGACCACTTCTATCGAGTCCGTCATCCACAAACTGCCGACTGCACTCTTACACTCACCTCAGCCGTCCACTCCGCTCACTTCGCCCTTGGCAACTTGAGCCAGACAACTCTCGGGACCACTCGCCGTCCCTCCAACCCTGTCATAACCGGTCCACAACACCTTCATTGTCGGTCAAAACCATAGAACATGGCATCATCAGGTTCAAGCCAACAATACTTCATCTTTTCACTTCCACCGTCACTTGCTCCATCATCCGACCATCATCCCTGACGCCCGGAAGCAAAACCGACGCACCCACCTCTAGTGTGTCCCCGCGTATCCACCGATGTTTCCACTGTCAACCCTTAAACCCTCCCTAGGTGTTTCATGGGTCACGATAGCAACCAAAACCACATTGGAAATCCTGGATTTTCAAATTATCAGATGTTCACTCTTTGGTTGCAATCTCAAACTTTCATGCCATTTTCACCCACACACAAGTTTGCTCCCAACAACCAGAAACCGCTAGTCAGCCATCCCTCGGCTCAACGCAATAACCACGGGCTCAAGGTCATGCCATCACCTTCCCTTCCCAGCATGCCTCACATTGCTTGTGGCGGAAAACCGTCTCTCATAACAACGCTTTGATCATCGCAACATTTTTGGACGCTATGCTCAGAATCCGAGGACACAAATTGCAAGCGAAGCCACTCGCTTCAACCACAACACTAGCTCCAAACCTCATCCAAGTAAACTTAGAAGAATTGGAGACCTGCCACTGTGCCGGAATCGTTGCAAAAAGTAAAAGAACAGACCCCCATTTGGCATGTGCACGCCACAGGTCTTGCGATTACTACCGCAATTCATCCAAAATCTGCAAATCAATCTCTCCCAAACAATGGTCTAAAATCCTGAGAATGCGCAGCAAGTCTGCACAATTCAAAATATGACAAGAACAAAGACATCTTTAGTGCACCACCCACACTAGGAAAATCTCCACGCCTATCGGACATTGTTTCCCCAGTAACCTCGTTCTCAATCTCTTTGCACCCTTCCTCACTTCGAAATCGTTTTGTTCACGTACTAGTTCCCTTGCTTCATCACAAAATTCTTTCAACAAAACGGCCTCTCCACACGAACTTTCCACCATCATGGTGGTACCCGAACAAGAAAGTGCTCCACCAAAATGGAAATCGGATTCAACGTCAACGATCACCACAACCTCCACTCGAAAGATTAGAACCAACCACGTCATACCCTCCCACGGACATTCAAAATCCCTGGGTTCCACCAAAATTCGACTCCATAAAAGACTTAAAATGGAAAATTTCTAAGATATTACACCTCAAAAGAACTCAAAAGAAAAGATTAGAGAAAAATCTCACCACCCTTCATTCCACTCTCAGCACAATTTACGACCATACATCGGCCATTTGCTGCGCTAATGGTGATCTGACACAACAAATCTCTGACCGAGACAAGACTATTTTAAACCTCAAACTTCAGGCTGGTCATACCAAGACTATAAAGTAAAGCGTTTATCGCCTGCACCCAGATCAGCCTATGGCGTCTACATCAACAGACCCTTTCAGCAACAAGGAAACCACCGTACAAAGATTCCCCACGATGGCCAACGCATAAACGTCCTGCAACCTCAAAGTGCCGGGACCCCGCTATTTTCCCCCCAACCTGCCAAATCAACAGACAACAACTCAACCATCAAGAGGAACTCCAATAATTCCCCTCTAGCAAGCTTCCGACTCCTCCACCACGGTCACAAATCAACCGTTGATGATTAACGGCACCCAATTGAAATACTGGTTTTCTGTAACCTTGAACCTGCCCAAATTTCCCATGCAGTCACCTTGGCAGTTCAACGATCACGAACAATTAAGTCCTTCCAGCCGCTCCTTCCATGAAACAGTGCTCCAACACAAACACAAGAATATTGCCCTGCGTGACTTGCAGATCCAATGCCAAGAGCATTCAGCTTCTCCACCAGACCTTAAAAATCGTCATACGTCAACTTTCCAACTTCCAGAACGATCGACGTCCAGAACGGGGAAATTGTAGAACCCACCCCATCTCGAAATTCAACTTCAAACTTCAAAACCATGGGATTTTACAAATCACACCACAACTTTGGACAATTAAAAATCAACATCTTTTTCCCCGTTCCTCATCTTGCCGTCAATTTCCATAAACTATTTTCCAACACAGACGGCTCCATCAAAATGTGATCCAACCTCACCACCATTCCACAACTGCATAATGATGAAGACGGACCCCAACAACAATCATCCAACAATCAACCGCCACACCTCTTAAAACTGAAATAGAACTCTTTTCAAGACTCTCCAAAAATTTTTCACCAATCAACCTGATCTCCAGAAACACTCTCCAAATAGCATGTTCTCTCTACAGGAAACTTTATTACTTTTCATCATCCCACGTATTGTACCTCAAGGGGTGGTTCTTACAAGGACTTCTCTTCCGAGTTAGTTACAGGGTCTGAGGCTCTGGGGAAACCAGCTTGCAACCCTAGGGCACCTGTCATGGTGGCACCCACCACCTCATTGACGAGGTCTACTGTGAATGCAAAATTCACGGGTAATGTATATTTTCGAATGGCAAGTAGAAACGGTATTTTGCCAGCCCCCGCTCGACCAACTGAAAATTGTTTCTATTGCCTTGAAACTTACGTTACCTGTACACGCTTTACCTCTCCTCTTGAGTCACCATCATGACCTGATCAGGTAGGGAATAAAGATGGCAGCCATCCATGGGCTGACCTTTTTATAAGAGGAGGGCATCAAACATGCGCACTGGGTTGCAGAGCTGGGTGGATCTAAAGCACTAAGAAACCTCCAGGAAAGAAACGCAGCCGACCGGATGACCGGCAAAATACTGTTTTCGTGTGGACTTTACATGGGGACAAAATCAAATAACCTGCTTGGTTCACTCAAATGTAACCGTGTGTGATCTTTCATGGTTTCCCAGTTGGTCAAGTACACTTTTCCTTGTAAAATGTGTCTTCTCTGCTGGCCTGTGTTATAAGGCCGCTGAAAATAAAATGGTTCCTGGGACTGGTAATAAAAAAAAATGTGAGTAGTGAGTGACTTTAAATATTTAATAGCAATTATTCAGATGATAGTATAGTGATGGCATTATTTTTTTTTACCAAAGCCAAAAAAAAGCGCATACATTTTGGAAGTACAATATTGTTTCTTACTATCTGCAAAATACTACCCTTCAGCACATAAACTAAAATCGCTTATTTTGTGCTTTAATTCCCGCAAATTAAATTAATTTAAGTTTCTATTGCCGACGAAAATTTACATTACCTGTCTTTTCAGCATATCTTCCTAATGTGGCTCTAAGCCTAGCAAAAAGTTGTTGGCTTCCCTGCCATGCTCATAGCTCAACCTTGTGTGCATGCACAGGCCTCTATAAAAGTGTCTGAGTCGGACCTTGCTTCATCTTTCTTCCTAGGGCACCACTGATAGTGGGTCTTTCTTCTGCTCTCCTGTCCCCCTGACATTACACATCGGTCCCCTCACGGACAGCGCCTCGCACCGTTTTGGTTTTGATTATGGACTCCACGGTTTTGATTTTGATGGCCGATTCTTATTCGACCTCCAATGCTTCTTTCTCCGAGCGCCCAGCCTCTCTGGGCTGGCAGCGCTGTCTTCAGTGTCCTCTGCAACAACTTCTCCTCTAAAGCCACGACCTATCCCCTCGAAATCTTCGGTGGTTCCTATGTTGTCTTGAGCAACTCGTCCCCCTAAGATTTCTCAGACGGTTTGGCCGTCTCCCTGTCGCTAAGCTCCCTTGCCCTACTTCGTCGCAGCGCAACACCTTCGTTTCCTTTCCAAGACTTTTTCGCCATCTCCTCTGAGCGCCAGTCTACCTACGGTCTTCGTGTCCTCAATTTCATTCTCGGCCACCCGTGCACCCATTCACAGAAGTGAGCAGTCGTAGCAAAGTCGTCTACAAAGTACCCTGCCTCGATTGCGAGCATCTACATTGGCGAAACCAAGAGACAGCTTGAGATACATAGAAAAGAACATAAGGGAGCCACTAGAAGGGAAGAAAAATTAAACGGCATCACTCAACACCACCGAAAAGAAAATCACAACATAGCTTGGGACCAAGTTTCCATACTGCGCCATTCTAACCTGCAGAAGAAACCCACCTAAGGGCACTTGAATCACTAGCTATTAAGAGGTTTTCGCGACAAAGAATACCACTCGTGAACCTCACAGGCCCGTCAAATGACTTGATTGAAGGATTTGTACGACTGGATCTGATGGCCAAACTCGACGAGCGAAGAACACCTACAGATAAAACGTAGTGATCAGTGATTCACTCTGAACTGGAGTAAAATTCAAAAAACGATAGACGCTCGTCATGTAGTGACATTTTCAAATTGTTTTTTCGACTTCTGAGGAAGAGGAACGGGTTTTTCCTCAAATTCAAATACTGTAGTGTATTGTACAAGTGGTGATTTATGTGTTTATTTTCTTATTTAAGATCTTGGGTATCAAAGTTTGGTTTATACTAGTTTGGTTTATTAAAGTTTGGTTAATTAATGAAATACGGAAAAAAGCTGGTTTTTAGAAAGGGACCATGAACCCTGACGTTATGGGGGGTGGGGACCAGAAATGCCGATGGCTTAACCTCCCATAATTATTCTCAAAAGCTTAGGTTAGTTTAAGTTTAAAACTATATATTTTGAAATAAAGTCCAAAAATTAAATTTTCTAAGTTAAAACTAGTCTATACGAACCACTGCACTACCTTTGCCCAGCATGGCAACAATCGGACCGTAACATCTCCACTCCCGACCGGCATAGCTACCTCTAGCTTTGAGATCCTGAGCTGTGTGCCAATGTGTGAGGGCTGCCTGGCCTTTTAATGCTGGCAAGTCGGATTTTCAGTCCCCCTCCGCGGACGCCGAGGAGAGCTAGCCCCTCGTAATTGGCTGAAGGCTTAGAGAACAATGGAAATTGGGCGGAGCAGGCTGTTGGATTGACAGATTGCTTGGAAACTTTTGAAGGATACAAGGCTTGTAAAAAAGGTGCAATTCAAGTTTAACTCTATTAAGTGAGAAAGCATTTTAAATTAAACTGTTGTGACTAATTAATAGTAGGAATGCTCAGATCTATTAGACAGGTTTAATAGAAGAAAAAGCTAGGTTTGGGTCTATGGAAGGTAGCTACAGTAGGCGTTTTTCGTGAAATTATTTACAACAATACTGGGTCTGGTAAAATACGGCAATAATAAAGGTTGAGCTCCGGTAGGGTTCATGGGAAAATGTTACGTTAAAATAATAAATTTGTGCATAAAATGAAAGGTTAAATAATCCAGCTTAGTAATGCTATAACGCATTTTAAGTTTGAAAGTTATTTGCAGCAACAGATAATCAGTTTTTGGATGGTCGGACATCGTCACCTTAAATATGAATCCATCCAAAACCAAAACTAAAACTGGTAGAAAAACCGGCCAAGTTTCCAAAAACGATCGGCCTTTGAAGGTAGTGCCAATTGACAGCCCCTTCTACTATACAACTAAGCTCGACGGCTTTTATGCCTAAAAGAAAAATAATAATTAAACTGCACAATGTTTTGAATAATGGCGACTTGAGCTCTGCGTGTATTACGGCCCAGTTTGAGAGATTTTTGTAACTGGTGTGGTTTATTATTAAAGATGAATTTTGAGGATGATCTGGGCTCATTTGGTCCGTTATTCACGGAGATATGATGGCTTAAAGGTCGAGGTCTTTTGGAGGCCTTTGTAGCGCTAAGAAAAAAGTGTTCATTGTAGTAAACGATGGTTTCCCCTCAGTTTTTTGATGTTTTGAGCAGAGGTAGCCTGTCAAATCAGGCCTTCTTTACAGTTTGTCCCTATACCCCACTTTTTCTTCAGTCCCTTTGTAGAGACCCCTCCGAACTTTCTATATGTCCTTCTAGGACTGTTTGACTTCAAATCTGGCGATCGCCCAAACTACTCGGTTGTGTTCTCTGAGACTCCACTGCACCTTCAGTATCCTCCTCCTTGTCGACGGGTTCCCTGCATGTCTATTTGCGACGACAGTTTCGATCATTTTTATATGCCATTCCACGTCTTAGATCCTCCCAGACCCACATTACTTGCGGTAACGTTAACTATCCTATTATTATATTTAGTTTTTCTTTCTATAGCCCAGAACCTAGTGATGTAAATTGCTCGCCGAAAATTGCTTCCCGGAAAATTGCTCGCAAGAAAATTGATTGTCGGGAAAATTGGTCATCCGAAAATTGACCGTGCGGTTAATTGCTCTCCACATTTTTTCTTATTTAATTTATTAATGTTTTTTACTTTATTTTTAACAGTTACGGTCTTAGTTTTTTAACAGTAATTTTTGCAGTTTTTTTGTGTATTTGAGTGGCATAAAATCAAGTTGCAGCGACAAAAATAGGCCTAAGTGAAGCCCAATTTAATTATCTTTCATTTGGTCCTACTCCCATCTTTGTAGGTGGCTTGGTTGCCTTGGTTTCAAGACGAGTAGAGGTACACGCACGCACTTTTTTTTTCGAGTACACATTGAGTAAAAGTGTTCCCTACTAGTCCAGTCAACGAAGGCTCAAATTTTGCGAATGGTGGAATAAAATCCCAAAGTCTTGAAACTTTGTAAAGTTCTTCGGGGAGGTCTAGTAATGACTATATCATAAGTCCTGATGATTTGGAAGTGAGCTGGCTTCACTAGACCATAAAATGGCCCAAAATCGGTGACTTTTTATTAGTTTCTGTTAATATCTCTGAATCTGTGAGACCTACCAAAAAATGTTCCCTACAAACGTTAAAGGGAACAAAATTTACCACAAACTTCATCCTATTCATTTTTTTTTTAGCACTAGTAGTTTACGAGATATTCAAAAATTGAGAAATCTCTGAAATTGGCAGAGCTCTGCTATATGCGGTGTACATAGATTAGGTGAACCAACCCTAACCTCCTTTAAGTAACTATACCAATCATATAACATCAAACACTTATTTACCACTATACATATGTATTTACTGCATATAACATCAAATCGTAATATCAAAAGCATATACAATAACATCAAATCAAGTCGAAGTCAACGTCCTCCTCCTGAAGGTTATCGTCCTTAACAGTTGGCGTCAGGCTATTCAAACAGTCACCATAGCAGTTGTGGCAGATAGCAGTGCAACTCACGCTTATTTTCCTTCACCCACACTTGTTTCCACAACCTGTGGTGCCTCTGCTAAGTATGAGGTTGAGGACAGCTTCTGGGGCAACAGCATCTTTGGTTGCAGAAGGCACTAGATTGCCATTCTGCCTACGCTCTCAACTCCAAAGTGCAGCTGGTAGCTTATTTCCAGCTAGAGTGGCGTGGCACCTATGCAAGTTGAGGGACGTTTAGTAGGAGGAGCTCTCTACAGACTCAAGAAAAATCTGTGTCTTGCCTCCGCTACATCAGTTTCAATCAACAAACATAAGGTCAGGCTGATCAAGATCCTTTCCTCCAACTAAATGGCAGAGGAGTACAATGCCTTTAAAGACCTAATGATGCTGACACTATAATTGTCAGGAGCGTCACCGCCAAAGCGAGTGACTGGGCAATGTAGCTTGGAGAAGACTTAGATCTATATTTCTTTTTACAGCTCTTAGAGCTGTACATCGAAATATATTCTTCTACAAGCCAGGTCGTAGAAAGGTAGGAACACATGTAATTTCTTCAACCCAACAGCAACGAAAGGGCCTGAAAGATGTCATACTATTTCCTCATGCATTCACAGGGTGCGACAAGACAAGCTTCCTTTAGGAAGGAGAAAGTAGCAGGTTACAAACTGCTGTTACGTGAGGCATTATGCTGAGTAGCAGATGTGTTCAACCACTCAACTTCCAAGTATCAACAGGTAGCGGAGGCATATCAGTTTTTTTCTTTACTCATATGTATATATATATATATATAGAGTACAACGTTCCTCAACTTGGATAGGCACCATGATTTCACAAAGTCTTTCACCAATATGGAGTCGGGAGCTACTATCCCTCCCTCCCACATAAGGGGCAGCTATGCAACGCTCGTTTCGTGTTTTCCACCAACTGCAACACTCTGGATGGGTAATGAGTTACCAGCTTGCTGCACTTTGGGGTTGGGAGCCTAGGCAGAATGGCAATCTTGTGCCTACGGAATCAAAGATTCTGTACCCCCTGAGGCTGTCTCAACTTCATATCTAGAAGATGCACCACATGTTGTGGAAACAAGTGTAGGTGCAGGAAAATACGCATGAGTTGCACTGCTATCTGCCACAACTGTCGGTGCTGACTGTTTGAATAGTCTGACACCAACTGTTGAGGACGATAACCTTCAGGAGGATGACATGACCTCGATGTGGTTTGATGTTACGATGTGATGTTATATGTAGTAACCTGATGTAGTAACTGCATATGTAGTAAATATGTATAGCGGTAAATAAGTGTTTGATGTTACATGATCGTGTAGTAACATAAATGAGGTTAGGGTGTGTTCACCTGATCTATGTACACCACGTACAGTGTCAATTTCGAAGATTTCTCAGTTTTCGAACTCAAATATCTCGTAAACTACCTGTGCTAGAGAAAAAATGAAGAGAATCATTTTTGTGGTAAATTTTATCCTCTTTAAATTTTGTAGGGAACATTTTTTGGGTTGGACCCACAGATTCCGAGATATTAACGGAAAACTAATAAAAAGTCTTCTAGTTTGGGATATTTTATGATGTAGCGAAGCCAGCTCACCTCCAAATCATCAGGACTTTTGATATAAATACAGTCAACTACAGGATGTTCATTAAAAAGACTGGAATAGCCCATCCCCCCCATCAATTTGCAAAAAGAATATTTTTGCATTGGTTGCCTTATCTTTGATGTACAAATGTCCAGCATCCACAAGCTTCTTTTTCCCCTTTTCACTAAGAATAAACTGAAGTGGCATCGTTATCCTAGTTTGTCTTATTCGAGCAGTGTTGTCTTGTTGTGTTTACGTTCATGTGCACTAACATTTGCAATGAGAACGAATTAGCAACAAGGTGCTCGGAAGTAGCTGTAAGGTGCACCATAAAAAAAAATGTACATAACTAAATTAAAATTTTATTTTTACTAATGGGGGAAAAGGAAATGGGCTATTTTCTTTTTAATGAACTTTAACACATCCTGCATTTGACTGCATTTATGTTAACGGGTTTATGTAGGGAACATTTTTACTCAATGTGTATTTGAAAAAAAGTCTTTTTTTTTATTCATTTTTGCAAATGGTGGGGGTGGGGGGAGGAATGGACTATTAACACATCCTGTACTTGACTACATTTATGTTAACACGTGTGTGCGTGTACCTCTACTCCTCTTGAACCAAGGCAACCAAGCCACCTACAAAGATGGGAGTAGAACCAAATGAAATATAATTAAATTGCACTTCACTTATGGCCTTTTTTTGTCGCTGCAGCTTGATTTTATGCCATTCAAATACACGAAAAAACTGCAAAAATTACTGTTAAAAACTAATAACTTAAAAAAAAAAGTATAAAAAAAATTTTTTTTAAACGTGGAGAGCAATTAACCGCACGGTCAATTTTCGGACGAGCAATTTTCCCGATGATCCATTTTCTTGCGAGTAATTTTCTTAGCGAGCATTTGTCCGCGAGCAATTTTCTGGGGAGCAATTTACCGGTAATCCCCAGAACACGTAATGCATTCATTAGCCCCTGCAACTTCATGACGGTCCCCTGTACCTCCTCTTAGACCGCTGGCTATGCAATCTCCTTCAAGCTTTATAACTCCTTGGTCCTTGACAAGCTCTCACTTTTCCTGCAGCCCGTTGTCTTCAGGCTCCGACCATCGGTTTTCTCTACCTTCGTAGGTCTCCAGTCTCCAAGCACACTATGGTGATGCCGCTGAACCTCTTCGCCTGCTCGGTCTTCAGACTCCTGCAATCAGTCCGCTCCAGTCTAATGCATTGACGCTCCAGGTTCTCTTCAACCCCTTGGTCTTTGGTCTCCTGCATCACTCCACTCTGGTTGTCTGCAATGACACCGCTCATTCTCTTCAACTGCTCGATCTTCGGTCTCCTGCATCACTCTTCTCCGGTCTTCTGCTTGTGTTGCTAATGGAAAACTTACGCTTCACAGGGTCTGTTAAATCTGGGGCCACCGGCATGTATTGTGGGTGATCGTTACCTTGGTCCCACCAACATGTTTGACGAGGTCTGCCTCAATAAGACAGGTAATGTACGTTTTTTGTCAGCAATAGAAACATTAAAATACCAGGGTCACCTGGTTGATTTTTGTTTCTGTTGCCTAATCGAAAACACATTACTTCTCGGCCTCCCCTCTCTGTAACCAAGGTGAAGCAAGGTCCGACTCGGACGCCTTTATAGAGGCCTGTGCCCGCGCATGCGCAGAGGGTTGAGCTACGAGCATGGTAGGGAACCCAATAACGTTTCGCTAGCGTTAATGCCATATTAGGAAGGTATGCTAAAAAGGCAGGTAATGTAAATTTTCGTTTGGCTCCGTCGGTCTTCGGGCTCCGTCGGTCTTCGGGCTATGGACGGATAGGCAAGGGTTGCAATTCGGCTGAAGACGAGCTTGGAAGCAGCAGTTCCATTACCTGACTTGGGAGTCTCGGCTCTTGTGCTATAGATCCTTGGGCGGGCCTTTGATCCTTTGGCTTCAGCCATAGAGGTTTAATGTATTTGACCAATAATCTAAGGTATTTTAGCTTCCCGCTAGGCATCTTGCTTCATATTCCTTCCAGTCCAGTCAAATTAGATCAAATTTGGGTGGAATCGCAGAATAATTCATAAGCTAATTTTTGGCACAGATGTTCGTAATAGTCTTAGGTTCAACATACTAAAAGTCCTCAGCTGTCTGCTTTGAGCTAAAGCCGCCATCATGGAAACATGGCGCCGATATTGGTTTTTTCAATTTATCTCTGTAATGTTGCTCGGGCATGAAAATATGTTCTGTCCAAAAATCTACAGCACGAAATTTTCTACAAAAAATGTTCTATTCATTTTTTGTGTAAAATTCAATGATGCAGCCAATAAACGGTGTAGAAGAATGGTGAGCTAATGCCGCCATCTTGCGCCCGAAATCGGTTTATTTTAATATATCATGGAAACAGGTGTGTAAAATATGTTTAATCCGAAATTGTAGAGCATGGAATTGTCTACAAAAAAGGTTCTAGTCGTTTTTTTTTAGTTTTAGTCAATGATTGAGCGAATAAACTGTATCAAGAGGCAATACACGTGCATTGTACCCACTTCATATAGTATAGTAGGACGGCTTGGGGGTTAACATTGACGGAAAAAATAGCTATGATAGTAAGTGCAACCCCACCGTAGGAGGGAGGGGAAATTTACCCTCAAAAGACAGTTTTTTGGCTGTCATTCCTCAACCGTCAACAGATCAAAACCATAATGTCAAGCAAAAATGTTCAGCACATAATTTGGACAGGAAAAGTGATATAAAATCTTTTACATATAAGCAACCCTTGAACCCCAAAATCGACTTTAAAGTATATTATCATTCTTAATTTGCACGAACGCTTTTTTCCATTGGTTGGTACAGTGGTTTTTGTGTTCAAAGTGTTTTTGCGAGCACTCCAATAGCCTGAAATGGACATGCTTATTTTCTGAATGGCGGGGATCTATTCTTTCCATAAATCCTAACCAATATTGTGTAACTTAGATACTTGGGTAATTGTTTAACTGGGTGTTTTACACATATTTAAAGGTGAAGAGGTAATGGGCTTAGCGGCAAAATCATATGTTGATTTTCGAATTCAAAGTGCTCTTGCGAGTCCTCTAATTGCTCGAAGTGGACATACTTAAGATGTTTTTAAAGGTGGGGATCTATTCTTTCCATCAATCCTAACCGAAATTGTTCATCTTGATACGGACCGTTCTACGCCCATTTAAAGGTGAAGCGGTAATAGCGAAAGTGTATGTTGATTTTTGAATTCAAAGTGCTCTTGCGAGCCCTCTAATAGCCGGAAATAGACATGCTTAGGTTTATGAAAGGTGGGATCTATTCTTTCCATCAATCTTAACTGAAATTGTTTCACAAAAAAGTCCGTAACATTGACCCCCGTTACTGTGGAACACTGTATTAAATTTACCTCCAATAGAGTGAAAATTCTCCATGGTACGCCGACTTCCACACTACAGATAGTTCCTAGCTAACAAATTTTCTTCAGGCTCTTCAAAGGTAAGTTTTTCTACATTCTTTGTTGTGAAGACGATCACCATCCAAGTTTGAAATCGCAGCTTTGCATAGCCTCCCGAATTTAGAAGGCCCTTCGTCACTGCCAAGCCTTATGTCTTCTGTAGGCCGTTCCCAACCTCAGTTTCTATTTTGCATCCAGTTGTTTTCTCATCTGCTCCAATTAGGTTAGACACTTGAGGGGAGGAGGGCCCTGTATATTCATCAGTGGAATGTTTCTAATTTCATGGTGCTTCATTGCAATAGATTACAAACTTCTCAGATGTGTCCCATCTAGAATTAGAACGAATCAGTGTTTCTGCTCTGTCCCACGTCATTACATGCTGGTTTTCCATGCAACGGTCTGCTATGCCGTTACCCCTCTTCTCGTTCCTCACATTCCCCATGTGTTGGCCAAGCCGTGTCCGAACACCTTTTCAAGTCTCGCCAACGTATACGGCATCGCAGTCCTTGCATGGTACTCTATAAACTCCTTCTCTGGTGTTTGCCACTATTCCTGGAGCCTGCTCATCTTAGAGATTTCTGGGTCTGCATTTGTATTTGTTTGGCAGTCTCCACTTTTTTTTTCTTTCGAATTTTCTTTTTAAGTCCATCGTTCTTGAGAAACGAAGCAAAGCCATTATCTATCAAAATCTTCTGTATTGGGCTACTTACTATCTTCTAGGAAAGTCAGCGACACTGTTGGCTTTTCTTTCTTCTGCGGTTTCTTGCTACCGAGTCTATTTTGTCTCCTCGCACTGGCCACTGACTTCTTGACGAGTCTATTCAGCATGCCCCCAGGATATCCTAATTCCAGGAATCTCCATTTTGCATCTTGGAGGTGCGGCCACGCTCTCTCAATTGTGCTCCAACCTTACTAACTCATTCCGTGCTACGGCTTATTCTGCCGTATACATTAGCGAGACGAGAAAAGATGTTCGGACACGGCTTGGCCAACATATGGGGAATGTGAGGAACGAGAAGAGGGATGACGGCCTAGCAGTTCCATTGCATGGAAAACCAGCATGAAATGATGTGGGACAGAGCAGAAACACTGATTCGTTCGAATTCTAGATGGGACAGACGTCTGCGAAGTTTGTAATCTATTGCAATGAAGCTCCATGAAATTAGAAACATTTCACTGATGAATATTCAGGGCCCTTCCTCCCCTCAAGTATCTAACCTAATTAGAGCAGATCTGCTAAAACAACTGGATGTAAAATGGAAACCGAGAGATTCGGAACGGTCTACTGAAGACGTGAGGCTTGGCAGTGATGAAGGGCTTTCTAAATTCGGTAGGCTATGCGAAGCGGCGATTTCAAACTCGGATGGTGATCGTCTTCACAACAAAGAATGTAAACACAAGAAAGATTTGCCTTTGAAGAGCCTAAAGATTACTGCAAGCTGCAGTCGAAAATTTGCTAGATAGGAACTATCTGTAGCGTTTTCAGTCACCGTACTATGGAGAATTTTCACTCTATTGGCGGTAAATAAAATTGTTTAGGTTAGATAAGGGCATCCTACGCCTATCTTAAGGTATAGCTGTAATTGGGTGTAGCGGATATTTTGAATTTTAAAGTGCCGTTGTAATGTTAATATTTGTATTTGTATCTAAGCTAATAATTTCGGTAAGGATTGATGGAAAGAATAGATCCCTACCTTTCAGGATACCCTAAGCATGTCCATTTCGGGCTGTTGGAGGGCTCACAAGAGCACTTCAAATTTGAAAATCAACACATGCTTTTGCCGTCACGCCATTACCTCTTCATGTTTAAATAGGTATAGGTCGGTCCCCATCCCCACCTAAGCTAAACAATTTAGGTTAGGGTTGATGGAAAAAAATAGATCCCCACCATAAAAAAAAATCCTATATCTGGCTATTACAGAGCTCGCTAGAGCACTTTGAATTTGAAAATCACCATACGCTATCGCTGCTATGTCATTACCTCTTCACCTTTAAATGAGTGTAAGACGGTCCCTATCAACGTCAAACAATTTTGGTTATGATTGCTGGAAAGAATAGCTCCCCACTTTTCAGAAAATCCTAAGCATATACATTTCGGGCTATTAAAAGGCTCGCTTGAATACTTTGAGCACGAAAATCTAACTACTGTTTCTATTGACACAAAAATATGCATTACCTTATTTTTATTAGCAGTCCCCCCCCCCCTCCCCGGAGCTCTATTATCCCTAGTCTTGAAGTTGGCTTCCCTGCCGGTCTTATATCTCACTGCGCATGACAGGAATTGGGATCGCCTATACAAGCGGTTTGTTGCGATCCCCAGCATCTTTCTTCCTAGGGCAGCCGCTGAGGTGGTTGTTTCGGAGCTCTCTTCATCACTGAGACAAAGGATCGCCAAGACAGAGGATCGGGCTATCCTCCCAGGGGTGCATACAATTCTTATACGACAAAATTTTCCACAATATTTTCCTACAGATTTTTCAAATTTTCACAGCCTTTCACTATGTAGGCAAGCCATTTTTCAGTGAATTTCCTCAGTTCGCTGAAATTTCCCGCGAACCTCGTTCTAGCGTTCTGGCATATTCTGCACCCTGCATCCTCCCTGGTCCCGGTTCCTGTGCCCCTTATGATCCATTGATGTTAAGGGTGTGCCCAGGATAACCGGGCCGGGATGGCTATGCCAGCGATCCGCACGATTCCGCCGTTCGAGCGGCCCGCTGTCCAAAGCAAGTTCTACGGGCCGTGTTCGCCCGTCCTTTCCCCTAACCGCCTTCATGACTAGTAGATCGAAGGCGAAGGGGGGGGGGGTCACTTTCCAGGCTACTATCCGCTCTACACAACAGCTACGCAACCGGTCCGACGCTTCATTCAACTGGTTCCTGATGTCCACGATTCCTGTTCCCCTGCCTGGACGTGGCTTGGTTCCCCTTGCTGCCGTCTTGATTCCAACTACTTGGCAGCCTCGGCCAGTGGATCGGAACTAAGCCCTAGCATCCAAGTGATTCCTCACGAATTGTCACTCACCGAAGCAGCGGTTCCTCAACTCATCACGATTCTGTATGATCATCAGTAAAAACGATCCACTGTCTTCCTGCCTCCGATTCCGGTCTCCTTTTCAAAGCAGACTCCTCTTCCGCCTTTCCCCCTCAGCTTCTTGCGACCCTCGGGTTTGGGACCTGCGGAGGGGGGGGGGCTACATCTAGCTACTTCCATCTACTGACGTTAGTTGCCACTTGCACATCGAGCCTCTGCTTGGACTTGGTTCGGTTCCCCTTGCTGGTGGTTCGATCCGCCACTGTTTTGCAGCCACGACCAGTGGAACCAGACCCCAGCTTCCAACCTGGGCCCCTTTGCCTCTTCAGTCAAGATTCTTCACAAAAATATATTTCACAAATCCTCATTCTTCATAAATCTTCATGCTTCCTAGATGACTGGGCCCATAACCCTGTTAATTAATAAAGCAAAGTCTAGTGGTGAAAGAGAGGATTCTATATGCCATATGGAAATTGCCTAATGAATGCAATGTCTGTCCAACAAATAATGTTCAGTCACTGATAATACTCACAGTAGTTTATTCTGATATGCAGTTGTAGCAATTGCCTACACTCCATAAATAATAATAAAGCTGAATAGTTGTTGCATACTTGAACAAACACAAATTATTAGTCAACTCAAACAACTGCTGAACCACACCATCACCCATGGGGGCAGCCATGACAGGTCTTCTCTAACATTACCCAGAGTCCACCTCAGAACACACGAAGTCCCCTGGTGGGTAAACTGATCTCTAATAATTTTTTTTACAGCAGCTGAACTAAACTAACCAGTATTTAAGCTTGGGACAAACTTAAATGGCTATAAACATTTATAAATACTTCAGTTGGATTACTGTCAATTATTTACACTATTTAATATTTAGGAAACTTATTCAATTCCCAAGAATACTTAGGCGCCATACCACAAAATGGTTAATTAAGAAAAACCAAAACTTGGGTAATAACATCATGTTCCACCGTACACCCACCCTCTTGGCATGCGTACATCGATTCCTGTAGGGGATCGTCGGCTACAACCCTTTCACCTGCTGGCTGTTCCACAGTCGACTACGGTGTCTCCTACCTGCGGTTCGAACCCGAACTGATCCAGGCTCTACACCGTTTTCCTGCGATGCCGACCGCATTTTACCTTCGTCTTAGGGATTGTTCGTTGGTTCCAACTACTATTTCTTCACCATTCTTCATTCCTGGCTCACGATTCAGGCCTGGCTCAAGGCTAGGGCCGATTTCCCCTTCTTCATCCCACGTTCGTTCCTTATTCTTTCGACCATCGATCCCTTGGGTACTCAGGACCGCTTCTACGCTCCTTCCGCTCCATGGGATGGCCTTTCCTACCTCGATTTCTGCCACAAGGCCTCTGGTTCGATTCATCTCCGATTCCCTGCTCTGTAGGCCTACTCTGCTACGTGTCTTGCGACATACTTCGAGCCTCTTGCTTCACCGCCACACAATTCCAGCTTTGACTATGGAACCTCATCCCCTTTCTATAACTTTGCACTTACGGATGTGCGCTTGTTCACAGAAGGATAAGGCTCGATCCCGGTGTCAAGGCCCAGCACCTCAACAACAACAACAACAACAACAACATCGTGTCGACATGTCTTACAAATCCAGCATTGCTGCTTCACCTACCCACCGATTCCTCATCTTTACGCTGGGGGTCTTACTCATCTCTTTCTATGCTGCTCCACGATGTGGCGGTTTTTCCATTGCCCCTTGTTCGACGATCCTCCAATCCTACGATCCTCGAGCCATCATTCCCCACTTCATTCCTTGGGCCCCCTCACGTCTTTGATGTTTGGGGCGTGCTCTTGGTTACTGTCCGGAGTGGCTCGTGCCGGCTTTAGTTGCACTGCAAATGGATTAGCTCTGCGGCGATCCGCTTGGGATCAATCCATTGGGTGACAATCCCTTGACAACAATCCGCTTGGCAACGATTCTCTACTCGATCTGCCGTCCGTCGCTCCATCATTCCTCACTCCTCTCCTTGAGCCCCTTCACAACCTCTGGTGTGTGGGTGTGCTCTTGGTTCATGACCAAGGCGCCTCGTGACTTCTCTACAACTACTCTACAGTCGGGTAGGTTCTGCAGCGATCTACTTGGGATCGACCCACCGCATGACAGTCCTTCATCAACGATCCGCTTGGTGACGATCCTCCTACTCGATCCGCCGTCCCTTGATCCTCCATTCCTCACTCCGTTCCTTGGGCCCCTTCACATCCTCTGGTGTATGTGGTGTGCTCTTGTTTCCTGCCCAAGGCGGCTCATGACATCTTTACAGGCGTTCTACAGCTGGGCACGTTCTCCGAAGGTCCGCTTGAGATCAATCCACCAGATGACGATCCTCTTGACAAAGACGCCGCTCTACGATCCTCTCCACAGCCGGCCTCACATCGCAACCGGCCTCACACCGCGGCCATCATGACATTCCCGTCTTTCCTGCTGACTCGGTCATCTCTGGGATCCTGGCTCAAACTTAGAAATATCTACTTCTGCGGATCCGAGTCTATTGGAGGCTTCAGTCCCCTTTGGGGATTCAATCCCAAATACCTTCCTTGTTGTTTCGCCTACGTGCCATGCCCCTGTCGAGGCTCCAATCCCTGTTCCATCCTGCATCCGATGTATGGTCACATCCCTATCGGATTCCATCCTCTGCATCTGCCATCTGGACTTATCTATATGTGGTTCCATAATTAAAATGCCAATTCCTACTACGGCCTTCAACTCTTCTTTCAACAGCCATAGTTTTCTGCGATTCGTCTTACAGCACAGTGTTCCTGTCTCTAGTCTCTTCCAGTCACTTGTGCTCTCCGCACCAGGATTACTTCGTTGATTCAGGTTACCTCTTCGGTTCCAGTTTGTCTACAGCACCTACTCAGGATGATGTCTGTCATCGCTTCCTGACCAAGATGGTTTGGCATCTTGTATGTATGCACTCCTACCATCCCCTAGTGTCAAACCGTTTGTTTCAACCCCTGGCTTCTGTTCCTGATGCTCGCCCATGGGACTGAGGATCCCGGGTCCAGGCTGGAGAAACTTGCGTGGGTTCCACACGGACAATGTCCGTAGGGCTGCCGGCTCGTATCGAGGGTGCTCCGAACCTAGCCCGCTGCCATGTGTGACGAGGTCTGATAATAAAAATAAGGTAATGTATATTTTCGTGGCAATAAAAAGACTAAAATATCAGGGGCACCTGGTTGATTTTTAGTTTTTGTTTGCCCATACGAAAATATACCATCAAGCCTCCCCTCTGATGGACTAGGTTCATGAGGGTTGGAAGAAAGATGCTGGGGATCGCAGCCAACCGCTTATGTAGGCGATCCCAGTTCCTGTCATGCGCAGTAAGATACGAGACCGGCAGGGAAGCCAACTTCAAGACTAGGGATAATAGAGCTCTAAGGGGAGGAGGACTGCCAATAAAAATAAGGTAATGTATATTTTCGTATTGGCAAACTAAAACTAAAATCAACCAGGTGTCCCTGGTATTTTAGTCTTCTTGGCGGGGTAAATCATTCCCTCCACTTCCCCCCAGGAGGAGGTTTTTAAACTTGTTATCATAGCTATTTTTTCCAGTTACTCTTCATATGCATTCATGCTTTTAAAAAATTCGATCAATTTTGGGCCCCCAAGCCAACTATATGAAGTGCATTGGGGGCCACATGCGTGGCCTCTTTGACAATGTTTATTTGCTGAATCATTGACTCAGTTTAAAAAAAGAAACCGAATAGAACCTGTAATTTTAAAATTTTTTGTTTTAACTTCGGATGGCAGTTAGTGACCACCAGGTCCTTGCCATTCTGGTTGCGTTTGCAACGAACTTATTATTATTATTATTATTTGTAGACAATTCCATGCTCTACAATTTCGTTTTAAACATAAATCCATGATATATTGGAAAAAAAAAAACGTTTTTGGGCGCATGTTTCCAAGATGTAGGCATTACCTCAACATTCTTCGACACTGTTTATTGGACGAATCAATGAATCTATGGAAAAAAAATGAATAGAACATTTTTTATAGAAATTTCATGCTGTGCATTTTTTGACAGAATGTTTTCATACCCGAGCAACCATTACAGAGATATATAGAAAAAAAACGTTTTTTATATGCCGACGCTGAACCGGTTGAGCAATGCTTTTAAGCTTCTGGGAAAATGGTACAATTTATTAACCAATGGATCACATAAGTTAAACACACTAGCACACTCTCCAAAAAAATATAAAGTGGATCAACCTTGGTGATAACTTATAGTTGATAAATGGGACACAAATTATGTTGCGACTATGCTTGAAGTGTTCAATTGTTGGTGGTTTCATTGTAATGGTTAGTCTCTTTCGTAACATCTTGTCTTGTTAGTTTTTCTTAGCATCTTGTCTCGTTTTTGCTCTTTCTCATCTTTAACATTAAGTCTTCAACTGTTTCTCAATTTTCAATCTTTGCACTCACGGTCTCTCTTTATTGCTCATCGTCACTTTTGTTGTCTTTTAAGCTAATTATTTAATAATTCCTTTTTTTTTGCAGATGGCTGGAGAAGCAGGGGAAAATAACATCCCCTAAAATGCAAATGAAATGGTTGCAGGGCAAATGAGGGGTACAACAGCACTCAAGATCAATCTTTTGTTTCTTGTTTTTCTATTTTAATGCTCTACGCAAAATGTAGCAAACTACTTAACAAAAATATACCCTTCTAAAGCTTGCCAAATTTTAAAGTGCATGAGTGTTAATGCTGCAGCAGTACTTTCATTGCTTATAATGAATTCTTAAACTGTGTGCTTGATATCCTTCAATTTCACTGCAGCCAAACAAACCCTGTAAGGTGACTGAGTATAAGTTGTGTCTGCTTCTTAGTGATAATTATTTTCGTATATTGGTTTGTACTTTGGTACAAAACAAAGTTTTTTGTCATCCTCGCTACTGTGAACATGTGAGCATTCTATAACTTACAAAAATGTGTGTTTGCAAAAGTCTTTATTTGTCCAAGGCTGCTTTGTGTTTGACGAGGAGTAAAATGTCTTCTTAAAAACATTTCGACTAACTCATTCAGATAAAGGCGTCGATCCAGGTAAGAGTATTCATCATTGTCAGATTTAACATTTTTTGTCAAAGGTTTTTCACCTAGTTGCTCATGTTTTACGTGGATCAAAATTCCAGCAAAAATACAAATTGCTCTTTAAGTACACCTCAGCTCAGTGTACATTTTTTTTTTTTTTTTTTTTAGTCTGTCTGTTGGTACTTTCCTTCCTTATCTTTTCTTAAGATTTTTTTTTAATTGAATTAAAATGTGTACTCACCTTTCAATCTATTTAGTTTTTACTGTTATCAAATAAAATAAAAATTCTTTAGTAGGACCATCGTAAATGGGTGATGGCTTTCTTTCTAAGGACTTGTTTTGTGGGAATAACCAGCATTATTTCATTCCAATTCGTAAGGACATTTACTTTCTATGACCTTCAATCAAAATTTTACACTATTCTTGCATTAATTTTCAAGCTCACCGTCACTGATTTTTTGCGGCGTTAAGACTGAATGGTATTATTGGACATACTATTCTGTTTTCCAAAGTCGTCCATCCTGTGATAGAAATGTTTCACTCATAATAAGTGGACATTGTCCATAAATTGTCTTAGAACTAATTAGCCTGCATACAGCTGGCTTTAGTGATGCTAGCAGATCTGGACCTTTTATGAACTACTCTTCTAGAAAAAAATAATTGACACGTTCACCTTGGGGATCTATAGACCTTACAATTCATTTTCTTCTGGTCTGTCTTGGTTATGGTCGTGCCACTGTGTCTGTTTTGACCACATTTTGATTAGCGTAAACTTTTGATGTCAAGTAATGCCAGTACACGCAGAGTCTTTGAACTGATTTCGTTGATATGGCTATGAGTTTGGATTTGTTACCCGATTTCAAATCGGTACTCATGTTTGTCCGTCCATCCTTGTCACTGGCTCTTTTCTTTCATGCCAGTTCTCTGCAAAATTAAGTAATACACACACCAGATGAATGCTGTTAAGGCCTTCTAGGAAACTATATAACAATGTGAATTTTTCCCTGTGACAGATCGCAAAAAAAAATTAAAACCATTCTAGTAGAAGCTAAACTTTTCACGCTTGCCCTAGATCTCCACCTTAGACTTATGTGAACCGATAATATTATTTTTCAATGGGTTTTTAATTTAAGAAAAAATAGTAGCTGTAGATCCTAAAAAGAAAAATGCATGGAAACAATTTTATTTATTTGTAATTTTACAGAGTACAGTCCTTCAGAGAGGATGAAACAACTCGAATGGCAGAATAAAAGTTTAAATTTTGTCCCTCATGTCATTTGTTTAGATTTGACTTTCAACTACCTTAACATAACTTGCTACAGTTAACGTACCATAGTGGTCTGTGGCAGAATTTTTCTGTTTAATGTCAATTAATGTGAACTCCTCAGTGAGGGTCATAGATTGCAACTGTTTCTGCGGGATCTAACCGTAGTGATATCCTACCCGCGACAAAATTAACTTCTATTCTACCAATCGAGTTGCTGCATCCTCTCTGAAGGACTGTGTACTCCAATGTAAAATACAAATAAAAAAAATTGTTTCCATTTATTTTTAGAATCTGCTGCTAATATTTTTGCTTTTATTTAACACCCATTGAAAACTTATGTTAAGGTATTTTAAAGTCAAATCTAAACGAATAATTATTGTAGTGGACTTCCGCCTTCACTCTCAAATGCACTAGTTTATGATTAACAACGTACACAAATGCAGCATGCTACATTCATAAGTTTGAGTTAGGGATTTAGAGGGTGATAAATGTGTCAAGTCATGTTCCCTGGGGATCTGAGGCAAGAAGTTCCATGCTTTTGGTCCGTTATTCTCCTAGTTTGGTAAAGGTGGGAGAGGCGAGAAGTAAATCTGTCCGCGTACAGTACATGTGATCGTAAGCAATAGATGACAAGTTTTTTTGTTGTTCATGCCATTCTGGAGAATGAACCATGATGAACAGTAGTTCATCCTCAACTATTTTTGGCAACATTATCCTACGGTAAATTGTTCCTTAATATGTTCAGCTCTGCCAATTGCTCGTATCAGTGATAACACAATTTATTGCTGCATGCTTGCATGTGCAGTTGATCTTGCGTACAATTGTTTGCTATTTTCTTTAATTTCAATTTTGGTTGAATGATTTTGTTTCTTTTCTAGAACAGAATGCATTTTGGGTAGCTAGTCCAATCCAATTTACTGTATTGCCCAACTTGGACTGATTATCAAAACTGGACATTTTATTGAACTTGTGTCCACCTAGATTAATGTCTGCTATCTGTTTAATACAGGGTGGTCCACAAAAAACTGACAACCCAATATTTTGTAAGGCCAACTTTTCTAGTTAGCATCCCTCAGAACCAGGAGAGGACATAAACCTTCCCTTTTCATTAGCTTTGATTTCTGTCCTCTCTTAGTTCCGACGGATGCTAACTAGAAAAGTTGGATTTATAAAATATTGGGTTGTCAGTTTTTTGTGGACCACCCTATAATAGCAGTAGCCAAGTCAAGTAGTAAATTTTGATAATTTCTGAGAAATCCAATCAGCGACTGATGGGTACCGGTATTCAATAAAATGTACAGGTTGGATAACCCTACTCTTTTCCATGGCAAATAAAACGATTGGTATTCCTTGCTGGCTTCGAATATTCTTTCCATATTTTCAAACCGTGTACAGGTTCTTGCTCATGGAAACAAACCATTGTAAAGTCATCATTAAAAAACAATACTTCAAAAATAAATTTACAAAGAGCAAAGTTTGTCAGCAGGGACCTGTATAAATGCCAGTAAGTAATAAAAAGGAATATGCTTTTTGTTTTATTTGCCTCCTTGCGCCTCCTTGCTAAACCTCAAAATGAATTTTTTCATCTACTAACCATTGGTCAATTTAAGTCCATGCAAAATTAAAAGTATTTGCAAATGTTTTAGTGAAAGTAAGTCTGGACGTAGCATGTCGTTTTAATAATCCGTGGGTGTTGACGCAGCCCAAAACCTGCATTTAATGCTACCATTAACCTTGGTGCTGTGCTTTTTTAATGCATGTGATAATCTTGAAAGCAGTAACTAATCCTGAAACTATGTTAATGTAATAGGGAAATGATGTTCTTTTCTTAATTCCAGATTGTGAAACTGGATTCCGTCTGGAAAATACTACTTGTGTTCCCACATCGTGTCCAGAAAGTACTTTCAGAATTACCACTAGTCAAGATGTTTCTAGCCGTCGTTGTTTTCCCTGCCATTATTCTTGTCGCCAGTGTGCTGGGCCAAATGATTATGAGTGCACCAGCTGTTTCGGAGATGGTTCCTTGGACGAGAATGGTTACTGTTATCCTTTGAAATTAAAAGCAGATTTGCAGCTAAGTTATCGTTGGCAGCTTGGCATGATAATTGTGTTTTTTTTCATGGCTGTAGTGATTATAATACTAGTGATTGCCATTGTTACGCTTAAAAATTCTCAAAGGAATGCCACAACTTACTCAAAGTTGAACAGTTACGATAATTGTGTTCTGCCAACTTCGATAAAACATTTTACTGACAAAGATGATGCTGCTGGCTCTGAGGAAGAAATGTGACTGCCGCTTGTCTCATAAATACTTGTAGGAGTAGACTTAAAGATATTGAACATTAAGGCCTTGTACCTGATATATCTGGGCTTTTGGTAATCACCAGCTTTGTACTGTAAAACTTTTTAACGATATTCCAGCACCATACAGTGTCAACTCATATGCCACTCAGGCCTGTCGACAGACGGTGGAGGGGGTAAGGCGGATGCTTTGTCCTGGACCTCGGTATGTTTGGGGGCATCGTCCCAGGCAAAAAAAAGGAACGGGAAGGTACATATAGTAAAAAAAAAAATCCTCAAATTTCTGGAGACAGGTTGGATGGGGGCCCTTGGCAGGGCAGCTTGTCCCGGGTCCCACCATTTTTCTCTACGGCCCTGATGCCACTAGCTATTTATCATAAATCTTGTCAGCATTCCTTAAAACAAATTTAACGTTTTGTATATTTCTTGGCAAAATATGGTTAGCTGGTTCGTCTGAACACATCTCTGCATCAGTACTTTTGTCTCACCAACTTAACAATCTGATTTCAGTAATTTTCCAGTCTTTGTATAATGTGTTTTCAGTGTCAAGTCAAGGATAGGTAATAGTTACTGTTTGCTGTAAATTTTGTTTGGGGGGAGGAAGTGATTATTTAAAATCTACAGTGAATCAATACAGTAAGTCTTCTGCAGTGTTCAACGTCTTAGTAATATGATGCTATATCCAGCTGAATTGTCTTTCACTAGATTAGTTCATCTACCAAATATAAACTGTGACAATATGGGTAAACTGGCAGCCATGGTTCATCACACATCGCACTCAATTTAGCAATATTGCCTTAATATGATATTACTGACACTAACACAACTATCGACATTTTTTAAGTGGTTACATTTGAAGGAGAATTGGTACTTGTGCATATTTTTTGTCATGATGTCACAGGTATGCCTTGTGAAATATTTTGTGTCAGTATGTCACAGGTTTTCTCACTTTACTTCTCAAAAGTGTTAGTCCACGTATTAGTTTCAACGGTATAAAATAAGCATTGTCAAATACAGTATTAACTCAGTGACACAGTTGTGTAGAGATGTAGGTACATGTGTAGGCTACCATTTATTTGTCTTAATCATGCCGATAATAGACATGTTTATTTGTAACACGTTTTGGACAAAAGTGATAATGAAACTAGATCATAGTAATTTTAGTAGATATAGTGTAGTTAACTAGTTTCTTGGAACAGAAAAAAACATAGGTAAAAAAATTAGTAAAAAAGGTAAGCATTTGATTAGTTAATGGTTTTATCTATGATTTTTATTGTGAGGCTACAAAATTGGCTGCAACAAATTGAATATATATCCACGTGTTGGAAGTAACAACCAAACAGTGGATGCAGGTGGTAACCAGCTATGAACCCCTACTAAATTTATTGTGTTGTATAATTGAGTGTATACTTGCCTCGCTAATTAGTGTTTTGGAGTTGCCTTTGTGTTAAATACAGCTTCTCACTTGTTAAATACAGCTTCTCATGTCTCATGAAACGGGAAACATTCTGTTAATTGTTTGCAGACTTAACTAATATTCGTAGAGAAATGTATACAATGCAAGTCGTAAGATGGTATCCAATTTTAGTTATGGTAATTCCATGGTTTTTAATATTATGCAGAATAGCTTTTAGAATCTAGTTGTCATCAGTCATGTCATCCTGTTTTCCATGTTCAAACATTTTCATGTCGGCAGAATATGACAACTAGCATTGTTCATTCATGAATGATAGCAAGGTTTAGCGCAGATTGTTTATTGTTAGTCTATGTATGTATTGTAATTAAGCTGAAGTTGTTCTCAACCTTCAAACCATTTAATAACTTCTTGCCATGAATGTGCATTTTAATTATTTTTAAAATGCTAGTGTGGAGTAATGCTAGTATTGGTCTACGGCAATGTTTATATTAATTGTGGCAAGTTAGGCTAATTTCTCGATAGTTTCCTGGATCAGCTCTGATATTTACTGAAATCTTGACCTAATTTAGTGGAGGTGGTGGTTTTATTAATATTTTTTTGTGTACTACTTAAGTTTTAATGTTTTTTGCGTCAGAATATGTACCCAGCTAGCAAAAGAAATTTGCTGGCTGGATCCTTTAAAGTTGTACAATTGTTGGGACAATTTTTATTTGACACTCGTGAAGGTATACTTTAATCTGTAAAATGTTGTAACCTCAGAAGCCTGCAGGTTAGGTTCTTCTTGTCTTCTTTATAAAATGTTCTTAAAGGTTTTGTCCTTAATAGTAGGAATGAAGTAAACAATAAATAATATTGTGACAGTTTATTGGTTTTAACAAAAGTGTACATGGCTTAATTTTTATAATATGGGAAAGGAAGTTTCGTAACACGGTTTAGCCAAAGCCTATATCATGAAGGATGCTGGTATTGCTGATTGGAAAAAAAACATAGAAATTAATTATTAATCTGATCAGCAGTAGCGGCGTCTCCTGTGAGATTGTGAGTGGCATGCAAATATGCCACTGGCATGGAGAAAGCTGAACAAGTTGACCTTACAGGGTTCAGACAAAACCTGGAAAACCTGGAGAACCTGGAAATCCCAGGGAAATTGACAATCGAGCCAAAATCTCCAGGAAATTTCTGGGAAAACAAAAAATTTGTTGAAATTCGGGGAAAAGACAGGGAAATTTTAATAAAATGACTTATGTCTCATCTGTAAGTTCCGTTGAATTAGCAGCTCAGAAACAAAATCCTAGGCAAGAGCAAATATTCTAATTTCTGCTTTAATATGTTCAAGTATTTTATATATAACTTCAATGAACCAGATCTTAGGTTACAGCCAATATCTGTTATGAAAATGTGTTTAGTCCTGTCTCTAAACAGCTATTTTCTGGGATGTTGGATTATTCTTGTACAAATATTAATAAAAACATTAGCTATTGCATGTTTCCCTAACTAAATATCTTGTCAACACCTGGAAATTTCCTTTGGATGCACCTGGTAAACCTGGAAATGTCAGGGAAATTGAGAATTAAAAAATTGTCTGAACCCTGCCTTACTACTACTAACTTTCATAAGGTGTTTAACACGGTGAGCACTCACTGTTTCTTGAGGCATACGGGCTAGCTCCTCGTGTTATGTAATTGGCTCCTCTCTGCTCCCTATAGCCCTTTGCCTTTCCCTGGGCCCGCTAGACTTGAGCAGCATGCCACAGCATCATGCCACAGAAACATGATAGAGAGACACAGCGTTGTCCCCGTCACAACAGTGATGGGTAACAAGTGATGGCCTTCATTGAGTACAGCCACAGCCATCCAGGAACGAGAGACAGCCCATGATGTCCACATCCACTCAGTGCCCGAGCATTCTGTACGTGTTTGAATGAGTAAACAAGCTATCCATGGCCGTGATCTTGTTTGTCGAATCATTTGAACCTTAATCAGAGTTGGAGGCTGGAGTTAGTCCATTGTTACCTTGGGCCTCACCCAGCCCCATATCAGTTCTTCAATGAATAAGCTTTTTGCACTAGCGTACTTTGTGTATTGTGATAATGGCATCACCTCCGATAGCAAGTATGTTGCATCTCGCATCCCACACTGGTCTGTGATTGGATCTTTGTTTCTTACGTTGTTCATTAATGACTTGACCGAGTGTTTCGTTGTTCGCCATGTAGCAGTTTGCTAATGAATGTTCACTGGATTACGACATTGCAACACTTGATGACTGTCTGGTGCTGCAACATGATCTGGTGTGTGTTTGGGATATGAAAAACAGTGCCACAAAATCTACAACTATGTCCATATCTTGTAAAGTGGTTACTAATCACCTTTTTTTTCCCCTACCGTGTGTGACGTATGGGTTACACTGATTCTTCTTAAAGACAAAACTAGATGGCTTGGAGTTATTCTTGACGACAAAGTGACATGGCAAAAGCACATCATTAAAATTTGTGAGGATGCCTTAAGAACACTTAGCATACAGAGTTTTTCATGAAGCACCACAGAAAGCATGGCTATACTGACATACAAAGCCCTTGTTAAGTCAAAATTAGACTATGCTGTTAGTGTTTGGGATGCAAAATGCAATTAAGAAATTACCAGCAAACTGTAGTCAAAAAACTTGAAGCCCTTCAAAGTAATGCAGCTAGACTTATTAGTCGTTTTAGAACTTGCATCTATGTTACTAAACTCATTGCTCATGAAGAGTTGCTTGCATTACAAACCCGACGAAGCAAAAGTATGCTACTTCTGCTTTTCCGAAGCGCGCACAGAATGATGATTCTTCCCCAAGCTTTCACCTTCACTTATCTCACTACTGCAGCCGTAGTGATCATGGAAAAAATCTGTTTCCAAACGAAAACAAACTACCACCTCTTCTCGTTTTTCTCACGCTTTCTTTCAGTGGAGAACGTCCATTCCTCTCAGATTGTGGATACTGTGTCGTGTGAATTCTTTCCTTAAGACCTCGGGCGACTGATTTTTTCACTTTCATCCGAAAATACTTCCCTTTTCATTATAGGTTAAATGTCATTTATATTTATGCTCAAAACTTTAAAGTCACTTTAAGAAGCTTCATTAGCTCACCACTGGGTGCATCACTGCTCATTTATACCCAGCAGGCACTGCCACCACACCCTACACAGGGTTGTCGCACACGCTATTTTGTACTTTTTTTTGCTTTTCGTTTTATTTTCAGCAAAAACGTTTTTTCGACTTTTTTTAAGCCTATTTTCTTTTTCTAGTTGCCTTGAAAATATCATTACCTTTTGTATAGCATTCTCCTTCTCAAAATGCTGTTCAATCTAGAGAATTTAAATTGAAGATGTCCTTCCGGTTCGCTACCTACTGCGCAAATTTCTGCGCAGCCTCCATCATATAAAAGCCGAAGCGGAGCGGTATGCTCACCTTTTCTTCTCTAGCCGCCGAGCTGTTCACTTCGATCCCGCTGCGCTCTTCGATCTACGTTCCGCATTCCCTGGTAACGCCGTTCCTGTGACGCTAGTTAAAGGAACGCCAAAGGATGGTTCTTCATCCCGTACTCCTCGTTCCGCATCTCCAACGTACGCTTCGCCGGTTGCCGTCAATGTTGAAATTCTTGAACTAACAACGGAACAGAATTCTTTGGAACAATCGCTTCCGCCCCCGAATTCTTCTTTCCGAGCCGTCCCTTCCAGCACCCTGGCGATAGTACAGCTGCATCTTGATTCCCAGTAGCCAGCCTCCGCCGGTATGGGACTTACGTTCCTTTTCCGAGGAACTCTCTCGAACGAAGGAACGATATGCCTGCCTTAAACTACAACTCAAAGCCCGGAAAGTTGCTGCCAATCGGGCCTCCTCTATAGGACCGCAACTCACTCCTCTGGACTTGTCTTCGCATTCCTCTCAACCTTCAGTAACTAGACGTTCCGTCACTCAGCGGACCGACGGTTGCGCAGGATCCGCCGGTTGCGGACAATGTTGAAATTCTTGAACTAACAACGGAACAGGTTCTTTGGAACAATCGCTTCCGCCCCCGAATCCCTTTCTTTCCGAGCCGTCCCTTCCAGCACCCTGCGATACTGTAGCTATATCTCTGATTCCCTGTAGCCAGCCTCCGCCAGTACGGGACGTACGTTCCCTTTCCAAGGAACTCTCTCGAACGAAGGAACGGTATGCCTGCAACTGAAAGCCCGGAAAGTTGCTGCCAAGCTGGCCTCCTCTATAGGACCGCAACTCACTCCTTTGGACTTGTCTTCGCATTCCTCTCAACCTTCAGTAACTGGACGTTTCGTCACTCAGCGGACCGACGAGCCATTCACTTCATCCCAGGTGCACACTCTTATGGACTCATCCCTTCAAAATTTTAAGCGGAAGGCACCAGTCTCGGAGTATACTTCGTCATGGCTTGCTTCCGTCCCTAAGCGCCATCGACCTTCCATAGAGGACGCTGGTCCCTCTGCCGTTCCGGATAATCCACCGCCACGTTGCGCTCTGCCGGCTCCGTTACCAATTCTGCCCGTTCCTCCTGCGGACAACGATCTTGATTCTTATTACTCACCAGACCCCTCCCTTTCGGATCAAACTGACCCTCCGTTCCACAGAGACCCTGATCCCTCGGAGATCCCACTTCCAGAATTATTAAAAACGGTCGAAGGGATCATTCCGGACTGCTTCCTATGCAAGCCATCCTCCAACGCTGATCCAGTCTCCAAGAACCGAGGCCTTGAAACTGGTTTTGGCTTTGGTTTGCGTGACCAACTCCCACACCAACCACCGTTACTAGAACAATCAATGACGCTCCTCACAACACTACTCAGAACCGGCGGCGCCCCCTCGGTAACGGAACGCCTCTAGAATTGGATAAGGATTTGTCTCTGCCTCGTCCGGGCCGCGAAAATTACTTTTTCCATCCCATCGGAGAAGGAACGGCCAACCCAAGAAACTTTGACACTTATCCTCAGTCAGAGTTCCTCACGGCTGATACCAAGCTGGATTTCGATTCCGCTCTCTATCTTCCTCGACGAGCTGCTGTTACTGTTTTCGTCCTACGTGACAACGACCACATCCTCCGCCTTGGTCTTCGTGCCGCGTCCCAAGCAAACGTCCTTAGCACTGCAGCCAATGCACTGTGTGAAAGACTCTACACCGATCCACCTACTGATGACACCCGCCAACTAGCGTTCCTCATCAATCAAGTCTTTAAGAAGAGCCGCTGTGCCACTTACCATGCCATGAATTGGTTCACACGCGCACTCTTCAACTCCATGGTCCTTTTACGAGAAATAGCTCTGAACACGGCACCAAATCTCCACGATTCCACTCGTCATCTACTCCGGATTCAGCCCATTCATGAATCTGAATCCCTATTTCGCGGATTGATTCCTAAAGTAGCCCCTCACCTCGACATCTCCCGTAAGCCTCGTTACAACAAGAATCGCCAGCATCGCCGTCAACTTTCCGTCCCGTCTTCCAAGCCTGATCAACCTAAGGACGATTGGAAAGCCACAAAAACACCAGACCCCACGCCGCCTCTTGGTACCACGCTCCGCATCGCCCTTTTCATCTCGTTCCCGCAACAGGGGACGTGACAATTACAGACATTTTGTAGAGATTGGTCTCAGCTTTCGCCCGTAGATTCGTCAATGTTGGACGCTCTCGTGCTGTTGCTAATTGCAACTGCACCACAATTGGCCTTGTAAGTGAGACCTATCTCTCAATCTGCCTCCTCTCCAAGCATTTTACAGTTGTCAAACAATGTATTATCTTGTAATAATATGTATTCCAATTCTGTTGTAACAACAATGTAAACTCGTGCATTACCTAGCCGACAATTGTAATAGATTATCTGTTAGGTAACAATGTAGTTCCAACCCCTCCTTCATTCCAATTTCCAATCTGACTGCACCCATCGTAAGTTGTTTATTTTCGATCATTCACTAGAAATTATTTTCCAATTTCCCCCAATTGTCCCCACTTAAGTTACATCATGCCCCAAACAGTTCACCACTATTCACCCACATCACATTAGTTTAAAGCAGGGATTTGTGTCGTGGCAGGCGACTGCAACATCTAAATTACTGTCCGTTAAAACATCTGTAAGCAATGAATCTGCTCTAAATAACTTTCAACCTTTCGCCATCGTTTGCTCACCACATTAACATAACCGCCCAGTCAAACTCCCTGCAATTCCACCTCTCCCGCAAGAAGTAGGGAGACGTCTTCAGTTCCATATCAAAGCTTGGCAGAAGGTAACCTCCGATCCAATGATTCTTTCAATAGTTTTAAATGGCTTCAAGCCAAAGGTTTTACAGAAGCACCCTGTGCAGGACCCACCCTGGGAACTGGAAGCACCTGCTTCCGTTCCGCTCCGAACAGAAATAACGACCCTCCTTCAAAACAAAGCAATTCGTGTTGTGTTACCCCCATTCACCCCAGGCTTCTACAGCAGCATCTTTCTGTGCAGCAGCAAGAAATCGGGCGGAACGCGCCTCATTTACAACTTAAAACCACTAAATCAGTTCATTCTCAGTCCACATTTTCAAATGGAAAAAGTCTTTTCCATCCGAGATTCATTACAACCCGACGATTGGACAGTGTCACTAGATCTTGCGGACGCATACCTTCACATTCCGCTTCATGCGTCTGCCCACCACCTATTCCGTTTTCTGCTAGATGGAACTGTATTCGGGTTCTTCTGCCTCCCCTTCGGACTGAACGCCGCCCCACGCATCTTCACCATGATCCTACGCCCAGTTCTTGCCTATCTCCACCAACAAGGTATCCGCATACATGCCTTCCTCGACGACTGTCTACTACCCCATCCCATTCAGTCAACACTCCAGCAATTTACAAGACGTCGTGTCTCTTTTTCATCACCTAAGTCTGGGCATCAACCTTCACGTGGTGGATAGACGTCCTCAACCTGACAGCTACGGTTCCCGTTCACGAAACACTCCCACAAGTCCATCTTTTCACGGACGCATCCCAAACGGGTTGGGAAGCCCACATCTCCGGCAAATGGCCACCTGGAACGACGTTCCGCATCAATCACCTGGAACTATTAGCAGTCCTTCTCGGACTTCAACATTTTCAAGACCATGTAACGGAACAAACAGTACAAGTCCACATAGATAACATCACCACTGTTGCCTACCTCCGGAAGGGAAGCGGAACGCTCTCCCCATCACTCCATCAAGTTACCTCTCAAAGTTTTCAACTATGCATTCACCTCCGTGTCTGCCTTCTACCGCTCCACATTCCGTGGTCACTGAACGTAATTGGCGATTCCCTCTCGTCGGGAACCGCCTACCAGCGAATGGACGTTACATTCGACCATTTGCTCCAGTCTGTTCTTCCTTTGGGATCACCCAATGGTCGACCTCTTCAGCATGAGGTACAATGACAGACTTACCCTATTCGTCAGCCCCTTACCGCATCCTCGTGCCTGGGCAGTGGACGCATTAACCCTGAATTGGGATCACCTCTACGCATACGCCTCCCCCCCCCTCCCCTCCTCCCTCTTGTTCTACGCAGAATCGCCAGCTCACACGGACGATTCCTCTTAATTGCATCGAATTGACCTGTAGCAGCCTGGTTTCCAATGCTTCTCAGCCTCCTCGTCGACTCTCCGCGCCACCCGCCGAGCCGTCCGGACCTCCTGTCCCAGCGCAGAGGAATGGTCCTCCACTTGAACCACCAAGCATTAAGACTTCACGGGTGGCTACTATCATCCAGCTCCTTCGAGCAACTAGCATTTTTGAGGATTAGGCCGCTCGCATTGTATCACGAGCCGTCCGATCCTCTACCAACAAGATTTATGACAGTCGCTGGAAAAGATGGCTTCATTGGTGTATCATGGAACAGGTTGATCCAATCTACCCTCAATGCAAGACCTTCTCTGGTTCCTCACAACTCTGTTCAAAAGTGGGCTCAGGGGCTCCACAATCTTAGTGTACCGTTCCGCCCTGAATGCTGTCTTCAAAGCGGCCGGTAACATGAACCTCCTCACAGATTATAGAATTTCATCTTTAATTCATTCTTTCCTCTTGGACCGACCACGCATTACAAGACAATTTCCCGATTGGGACCTGTCCATCATCCTTACAGCACTCATGGCTCTGCCCTACGAACCCATGAGCTCATCCAGACTCAGCCACCGTACAAAGAAGACGGTGTTCCTAGTGGCTCTAGCCACCTGCCTCCGATGCAGCGAATTACAGGCCCTTTCTGCCACAGAGAAAGACTGCTCTTTCCTACCTGACCGCTGGTGTAACGCTGACTCCAAGAACATCATTCCGTGCTAAAACTCAGAAACCCGATGAACGAACTCACCCCTTCATCATTCCTTCCCTATCCACCATCTTAGGTGACGAAGAGGAACGAGCTCTCTACCCGGTCCGGGCGATTCATTTCTATCTGAAAGCCTCCAAACCTATCTGCCGAGGACGCTCCCAATTATTTCTCTCTTTTAGTAACAGGGTCGGTGTGATGTCCTAGGCATAGACACACCTGAGCCCAGCGTGGGCACCAAAGGTAAAGGAAGACACGGACTAACCAGTGTGTAGGCTACAGCTGAAAAGACGCTTTACTTCCTGTAAGGAGTGATATTTCTACCTGTACACAGGAAGTCATGTGATAGATAATAATATTGTATACAATGAATGGACTAGCCTATTAGATGAATTAGGGTAAACTGGGTAGGGTTAAATTGACTCTAAATTGAAGGCAGCCATTGTGGAGCCACAAATAATGACTCCACAATACAGAGAACGAGAGAAAACAAAACAGAAAAAAAATAATCTAAGCCTAGCTGAAAATAAAATCATGGTTATGAAGGCAAGATATTTTTTTTAGTTCACTGTCTATTTTTTAAAGAAAAGATACATAAGTTTTTCGCTTTCGAGAAAAAAACTAAACACTTTTTTGAAAGTTGATTACAAAATTTAAAAATTTAAGATGTTCAGGTTTAAATAAAATCAAACATTTCTGAAACTGGCTGAAAACTTGTCTGTATTAAATTTTACATTTCTGGAGCAATTTTGGTAAAGTTCATTTAGAATTTGTTGTTGTTCCACACAGCCTTTTGTAGTGTATGATTTCTAGTGTATCATTTCTAGTGTATGCTTTTCGCTGTTGGCTTATTTTCAATTTTCCTTAATATTATTTCCAGC
>JAHWFP010062661.1:99765-150594 GCA_023313725.1 Lithobius niger
CAAGAGAAAGAAAGTGGATTTCCCAGGTCTGGAAGAATTAGAAGATTATTATTATGGATACAACAATGAAGGTGGTGACGAAGAAGAGGGCGGTGAATCAAGCCTACGTGAGGGGTAAACCAAATGCGAATGACCATTTTGAAGAAGGGTGAGGATTTATTGCATGGAATTTATTAGCAGAAGCTACGCTACGTGATGTGAAAGACACCCGATTTTGTAAACAGTTTGTGCCGTTGGAAGAAGGAGTAGAGGACCCTCCCTTTGAGACTCTGGCAAATGAGGGTAACAGGCATCCACCACCGGTCCACTTACCCCAATCAGCTGTGGCATTTAGATAAATTTTAAACACAGAGTCTGACTAGGAAAGACGAGGCTCCAATCTCGGTGATGAAGCCACTCCTACCTCATGATCCCAGGAAGGTGAAACTTTTTTTAAGCTACGGGCAAGGGAGCTCCCAGCAAAAGACGTTTTCGAACATTTCAAGATGCCGAATACATACACGAGCATGCTTCACTTGAAATGGATTCATTGCTATGCCCACAACAATTGATTCGCATCCCTGCACAACAATACGAAGACGACGAACACTTACTTCGTTGTGGAATCGGGGCGAGTTCGCACGTTGAATTCGTGTACTCGTCAGCTATTGCAGCGTTGAAAGCGGTTGTGGAAGAAAAGCCAGAACTGCAGGAGAACACTAACATTAAGGAATGTTTGCACATTCTTAAACGAGCATCATCGTTCCATAAGGGTAGTTTGAATTGGTCAGCAATACTGTTGATGAACTCTTGTGTTTCGCAGGCGAGATGCAGCCCTTGAAAGTGCGCCTAGTATACCTGTGGACGTATTAGGTAAACTGCGACTCCTACCGATTCATAATTCATCAGAGCTGTTTGGTGGCAAACTGCTGGAGATTGCCCCCGAACTAAAAGATAAATCGAAACTGACTGTCCTCCCTTCACCATCCGAGTATTCAAGGGGACGGCAGAGAGTATGGAGGCCTATGCTGAAGAATAATACAAGAACTCCTACACAATAGCCGTAAGCAGGAGAAGGAAGGGGCTACCCACCGAAACAGCAACAAAAAGACAGGAGTAGTCTTTACTCTGCGCAAGAGGGATTACCTACACCTCAGAGAGGTCGAGGTAATGGACAAAGGCGGCAAAGCGGAGGATCCTGTCGGGGGAGGAGACCATACCCGAGACAATGACACCCTTCTGTCAGGCCTCTCCCCATTCACTGACAGTTGGGGGAAGGTTGGCCCTTCACGTAGAAGCATGGGAGCGTGTAACTTAGGACACTTTCATACTGGAGACGATACGAGAAGGATACAAACCACCATTCCTGTCCCATCTGGTGTTGTCACTGGACCCACCTCCGGGGCTTCGGGCCATGGAAGCAAAACCAGAGTTGGTGAGAGAAATACTGGCACTTCTAAGGAAAGGGGCCATTGCGGCTGCTCCCCACACGAAGGGTTTCTGGAGCCCTGTTCGAGTAAGTCCAAAGAAGGGAGTAGGGTCCAGATTGATATTCAACCTCAGAAAATTGAAGACACACATTGCGAAGGACCACTTCCAGATGGAAACAATAGACGCCATCCGAGAAGCACTTCAACCACTCGAACATCGAGATCCATTGACCTCGAGAATGCATACTAACATGTGCCTCTACACCCGTCCACATGCCACCTGTTTCGGTTTGTTTTCAATGGGTCCTCATATCACTTCAGGACCCTTTCATTCGGGCTGGCAATGACCCCATACGTGTTCACGAGGATCCTCCGACCTGCAGCGGTATATTTTCACGAACAAGGGATCCAGACTCACGCATACCTAGACGACTGGCTGGTATGCCATTTGCGTGCCCGGACCTTCCGATATCATCTACAGCTTTGCTTGAACACGTTCCATTTGTTAGGTCTGGGCGTAAACGTCAAGAAGTCGAGGTTCATGCCACAACAAAAGTGTGTGTTTCTGGGCGTGGAATTCGACCTCATCTTATCTACAGTTTGACCGTACCCAGAGAAAATAGCGAAAACAAAACAGACACTTCGTGCCCTGGTGAAGAAGACTGGAACAACCGCTCTGGGGCTAGCCTCAGTCATAGGAATTGTCGATTCGAACACCCGACTAGTGCCCCTAGGCCAATGGAGGGCAAAACCATTCCACTGGTTCAGAAAAAAGGAATGGAAGAACAAAGAAGACTGGTCAGAGGTGACCCCACTCACAAACCTCCCGATCGATTTCGTCTTGTGGTGGGCAAAAGCCCACGAACCTATTACAAGGTGTTCCCATCAGAGGACTAGCTCCTGAATCCTTGCTTTTCTCAGACGCCTCGTTAACAGGGTGGGGAGCTCACATAGATGGTAGGTCAACAGCAGGACCCTAGTCAGAGACTGAATCAGCCCTCCACATCAACATACTGGAGATGAGGGCGGTACTACATGCAATTACACAGTGGAAGGATCACCTTCAGCGAAAGGTGATAAGAATTATGTGCGACAATACAACGACAGTAGCATATGTCAGAAAGGGAGGAAGGACTGACTCGAAGAACCTTAAGGACAGAAGATCCGAAATCTTCAAATTATGCCAAGACTGGAACATCACCCTTGTACCGAGACACATCGCCGGCAACAGGAATGTCTGGGCAGACGAGCTCTCAAAGGGGTCTCTGACACCGACAACAGAGTGGAAACTCGATCCATCCATCTGCGCAGACTTATTCGAACGGTGGGGGACCCCGTTTGTGGATCTGTTTGCAATAGCGGCCAACCGATAACTCCACAACTTTGTCTGCCCTTAACCGGATCCAGCGGCTTGAGATATGGATGCACTGTCAATATCTTGGAACGCAATGTTCGCGTAGGCGTTTCCCCTTCACCCTCCTTCAATTGGTCATCAACAAGATCCGGGGATCGAAGGGCCAGTTTATCCTTGTTGCTCCGTGGTGGCCAGCCGCATCGTGGTTCCCAGACCTGATGGACCGACTCTCCATCACGGAGAGGTTCCTGTCACAACATGGAGGTTGGATACTCCACCCGAACCCAGATGGGCTACACCTTCACGGGTGGAAACTCTTAAGGGCCTCGCTGCAGGAACAAGGATTTTCAGGAGTAGTAGCGAATAGACTACTCTCGCACCTCAGAGATTTAACAATACGGAACTATGAAGCCAAATGGAAGACCTGGTTCAATTGGTGTAGGCTAAACTCATGTGATCCATGCAACCCCAACACCACCAAACTTACTGAATTCTTTGAACAACTGTTCACAAAGGGACTTTCACCGACAGTCATAAAAGGCCACAGATCAACCATAAATTCCGTTCTCATTTGCGTCGGAAACTCTTGACACGATTAATAATCCCATTATGCTGGCATTTGACAATGCCAGACCGAGAGAAAAGAAACTTTCCCCGAAATGAAATCTGCCACTGGTACTACACTACTTGTCACTCCCTCCCTGCGAGCGGATGGAACCTTATTCAGTCCTCCACCTGTCGCAGAAGACTGTGTTTCTACTAGCAGTTGCATCGGCCACACGCCAAAGCGAGTATGCGTCCCCGTCATGTGACACCCATCACATCAGATTTTCAAGAGGCAGATCATCAGTGTCCTTTACATTCCCAGCCCATTTCAGGGCGAAAAACTCCAGACCAGATGTCGCACCTACTCCTCTCACTATCAGGGCCCTTTGGCCGCTTGTTCATGAAAGAGAAGAAGAGAAGATTCAGTGCCCGGTCAGAGCTCTGCTGCACTACCTTCAGAGAACTAAATTAGAGGAGTCGGAAGCATCTATCGGCACTAATAACGCGCCACCACACCGTTGTTCCTGGACGTTGATAGATCAACGGACAAGGTTAGGACTTGCACCATTCCACCTGGGAAAGTGGATTGTGGAAGTCATTCGGAGGTCATACGAGTTGGGTCCCCAACAATTAGACATACCAAGGGAAGTAAGAGCCCACAAACTAAGAGTGCTAGCAGTGGCATAGGCCTATGGCGGCGGCACTCCTCTGGCCGAGGGAGTGGCCGCTTGCTCATGACAACACCGGACGCCATTCATAACCCACTACCTGCGAGATACCAGCGGGGCCAGCGGCGCTGAAGTTATCCGTAGCCATGTGGTTGCAGGTAGGAACTTCCAACAACAACATGGAGGAACAGGAAGAGAAAACAGGAGAAGCCAGTGAATAAAGGTTGGTACGGAACATTTTCTGGTTCTATAAGATAGTGAGACAGGCAGAGGTGTAATAAATTGACTTTCCTGCTGCTGTTCCATCAGGCCCGTGCACCGCCTGGGTGACAAAGTCAGTATAATTACTGAAGGTTAGTATTTTGCAAATAGTAAGAAATGAACATTTTACAAGGGAAAATTAATTTTTACTGTCCTAAAATACTTACCTTCAGTAACAACCCGCCCGCCTCCCCGCTGTCACTGGGCAAGAAAGGCCACTCAAAGTGATATGACGGATAGAGGATGGTGGCGGCGCGCGCCTAGCAGCTAATGCGGGCATTTGTCATTTCTAGAAATAAAACGAGGGATTTTGTAGTTGAGCAGAGCAAGCGTAAAATAAGTGATTTTAGCATAATTACTGAAGGTAAGTAACTAAGTATTTTAGGATAGTAAAAACTAATTTTTCCTTGTAATATTTACGTTTTGATGTTTTTTATCAGCCACAATGAATTCAAGACTGCAGTATGGTAACTAGACCCTACACAGTTTGAAATAAATGGGCTGTATTACATCAGTAGAAATACAGACATGATTGTTGAACTTGAAAACGACCGTTTTGAAGAATCGGAATGGGATGAAAGATTGAGATTTAGATCCGAATTTTCAGGTTTTGAAGAGAAACTTTCTCCACATACTCGGTAGTATCAAAATGGGTTGCAAGGAGGTCAGAGAAATGAGGAAGATCTGCAGAAAATTGAGATGCTCCTAACATCACTGATTTACATAATTCAGCTGAATCTTGCACAATGCTCACCGAGTTCAGGGACAAAAGTTTTTGAGCAGTTGGAAAGCTGCTTGAGATCAGAACAGTCTCGGTAGCAAATTAGTGAGTCGACTCAGCACAACCACTTAGTGGTGGCCACTATCTACAGAACGTACAAATACGGGCTCGCTAAAAACCATCTGCTCCACGCATATGCCAAACATGTTTTGCGATGGAAGAGCCGACCAGTCATCCTGAAAATAACACTCTGGAAGACAGGCTTACGTGCGGAAGCCATGGAAACTGGTAATGAGAAGTGGAGATGAACAGACTTGAAGGAACAGACCGGCCAATAACAGAAAGGCATGGAGCGGCTTGGCCCTAGCCATGGTTTCGGAGAGAAAAACTGGGACCAACACAACGATTACGCGGGACAGGTCAGTACAATGGCCGTAACGTCAGGCCTATTTTTGCTACTGCCACCAAGATCTACCACGAAGTTGCAACAAGTCAATTCTTTTGTCTTAACGTCAGCCCTTCGAAGGTTGCCATGTCGATATTCATGGGGCATAAGGACGAGAAATAGCCAGTGGAAGTTCTCGATGCCTTAGCAAAAGCATCGCGTTAAGCGTGCCAGAAACATGTGTTATGAGGACCAATGTTTCTTTGCTTATCAGGGTAAGTTGGAATGCTGGCTTACATTTCTGGGGCTGTTGGTCGATTCAAGGAAGCATTTCATTTAGAATACGAATGTTTAAATTATTTTGAAGGCATGCAGTGTGAGCTGGAATTATGAATGTAACATTGCAATGAGCTCTTTTCCTGATACTTCCAAGCAATTTGTAGGTACCACACACATTTGGCACCAGATGAAACCGAATCTGAAGAGTGATTCAACGTATCACACTAAAACATGCACGCCAACTTATATGCACCTTTGGGAACTCCAGTTCAACTCTGTGCAAGGATTGGTGAGGGAAGATGCTTGAAGTCACCAAATTTCTGCGAAAATGCAGACCTCCTCGACCCGCCCTGTCTGTAGATCTGAAGCTCTCGTGGCTCGGCTGTGTGCCATTAGCTACTGGTTGCAATGCACCGCAGGGAAGCCCACTTGCAAGTAGCGAGGCAGTGCTTCTTGTTGGCCGAACAGCCAGTGTGGGGACAACATCTGCGTTCTTTGGGAAAGCTAAACCCTTGAGTATGACCAGTCTCGACCTGAGATGGTATCGAGCTGGAAAATATTCAGCACCTTGTGGAGGCAGTAATGCAAAATCCGGTAGAAAAGCCGCTAATGCACAGAAAGCTATTGACAATAAACAGAGGGACCAACAATTGTTGGATTTATTGAAAACAAGGATATGTGGTCTCCAGATGTTCAGATAAGCCAAAAAACGAGCAAGAAGGTAGCTAACTGGGTATAACCGCTTTACGACCAAGAAGCCTAACTCGAATTGGCGAGCAAAACACTGGGCTCTGGAAAGGCACGCTAAAACTATTTTAGTTCCAAATGTTCAACTTTTTAAGGGATTTAGACCGGGCAACTAAGATCAGCATGTTCAAAGGGGAGTTCATCCTCGTTGCCCCTCTTTGGTCAGCAGTACTTCCATCTGTCGATCTGATGTAGTTAAGCTAGGAGGACCAGCTACCATGCAAGGAAGACCTCTTATCTCAGCACAGAGGGAGAATGCTTCATCCGAATCTGGAATTCTTACATCTGTACGCATGGAGACTGCAGGCAAGTCTGCAATAATCCGGATTTATCCCTGCTGTAGCAAACCAGATGTGCCACCGAAAATTTACCCTGAAAGTGTTTGAGAGTAAATGGAAGAGATGGCTTGAGTGGTGTACGCTGAACAACATGCAATTTTGTAACCCAAGCATGCAGCAAGTAACAAAATTCCGTGAACACCTATTCTAGGAGGGCCTTCTACTACAGCAATCAAAGGCATTAGCTGATTGCTTTAGTACTCAGCACTGTCCTCTCTCTGATGGGCAAAGGAGAAGTGACCCTCAACATCGCAGTCTCTAGGCAAGCATTTGGAATCCAAGGGTCAAGGGTCAGAAAGCTCTTCCAGCATGAAACCTCCATTTAGTCGTCGAGAGCTTGTCAGTAGCCTCTTCACATGGCGTCATTCTTCGTTCTTACACAGATAACTAGCTTCCTCATTGATCTGGCGACACTGGCAAGACAAGGTGAATTGGCTGTCTTTGGAAGATAGGGAATACTTCATTTATTCCAGGCACTGGAAAACTGTTACCTTTCTACATTCCCCAGAATTATGAGAGTTTACATCCGGATAGTAATCAAGACTCTACTCATGGTTATAGAAAGGGGTAGCTCCGAGAGGGTAGAGTGCCGTATTCAATCCCAGAGATTTTGCTTAGAAGCTACGAAACATATTGTTTCTCCAGTGGCCCCTACGAGTGGATCCACCGGGCTCAGGAGAGCTTACACGCGTAAATGGGTCTAATGAGGAGAAATTATACCCCGCTTTTCGTTAGGATTAAAAAAGGATCAGACACACCTACAGAGGACCCAGCATCCCCACCTTTACCACCTAAACCAATTGTGTAATTTGGCAAGCATATGAGAACTCTCGGGAGACCACCAAGATTCCCTCATAAGTGAGGCTCACAAGCTTCGGGCATTCGCAACTTCTTGGGCTTACACAGCTCGCACTTGTGGAAGCACAAGAGTACATTCATTAGCCATTATATGTGTTTTGCGTGCGAGGCTAAGAATGGAATAACCAAGACTTCTCATGTAGTTACTAGAAATCGCCTCGCATGGAGATGAGTTGATTGGCGGACCGGCCATGGACTGGAGACCCTGTGAGATTAGCATGTGTGTATAATTTATTAATGTATGCATTTTGAGGGTATTAGGCAAGCTTGGCCCTGACTACCCTCGAAGACGGAGGCTAGTAAGCAAAGAACTGTTTTAGTCCATTCGGCTGTAAACCTAGTGTAAAACAGCTATACTGAGTTACGCTGGTTTATGTTGTGTGAGTCTTTGCTCAACACCGGCCGGCTAAACAATATCTAACAACTGCAGCTTTATAATAATCACACTCGGGATGCAAGTAAGGGAGACCACACAAGTTTTATTGGTTGAACGAACGTGTTATGTATTGATAGTCAAATCGGTTAGTGTTGGTGGGGTTTAGCAAACTCCTTCTTAAATTCCTATTTAAGCACTCTTAAACTTAAAGGGGCTGGGGCTCTGGACAACTGGTGATGCTAATGCGTCCTTGTCAATGTTAGGCCTAAGTTCTAGTATTCAACAAGTATACTGACTATTGTAAGTCTTAGCTAATATTCTCTGACTATTCTAAGTCCAATAACCATTCTAAGTTCTATCAGGAGCCTATAGAAACAACTCCTGGCTCCTGGCTCCTGGCTCCTGGTTCTATCAATGTTCAGTTCTGCTTAACTTGGTTCCTAGTCAGGGGTGCTCGGTGTATGGTGGCCTCTCAGTGTCAGAATTGGAATCCAAGTCTGATTTATTCTGCTGTGGGCTGGCTTATATACCCAAGAGGGTTAACTGATCCTGTATCAGGGTTTGACTGAGCATGTCTGGGCTTGTCCTTGCTGGACTGGTTGGAACTGGTTCTGGCCAGTGTGCACAGATGGGACCTGAGCTATAAAAGGGACCAGATAAGTCGGATCTGGATAACTCATGGCTTGGCTTCTGGCCAAAGTGCACTAGGCTGAACTGGCAGTTCAGGCTAGGTGTGCTTGTTATAACCTACTCCTTATGAGTGTACTTATGTTAATTAATTAGGCTAATGGCTGAATGGACGATGCTATTACTTAACCATAAGCTTTGATTACTTAGTAGATAATAAAGTCTGGATGGTACATCGTGCAGATATCTTACCGATACGATGCCGATATCCCGATATATAGGTGGGTTAAAGATAATTAACCTAAATCTAGACACACGCTAGTGTGTCACGCCAAGTTAGGCAACAATCATCACAACAAACATCACATCAATTAAATTGTCCAGGTTGTAAACCATTGTAGCACGACAGCATACCGTCAGTGTCTAATATCCTGAAGCATAGTTGGGCACATTTCAGGTACTTGGGGAAAAATAATAATGCGGTACAAAAGCTTAAATTGTGTTGAAATCCAGAGCAATGCCTGACAAAATTAACTCGTGTAGGAATGCCAGCTAAGCTGATTTCAATGCAAAATCTGACCCTCAATAACGTTGCAAATGTGTAACTAGCTACTAGCTAAGCTAGCTAATTCTAGTCCACTCATCCCCATGGTAATTTCCGTAGGGTGATTATTCATCGATACCGAGATAACGGGAAGGCTTCCAGCTATGAAATTGGACGAATGGCTGCCGTACGATACGAACTGCGTACCTTTTGCTTTTATGGTTTGGAGCCTAGGGGTGTAACGGGGATGGCGTGGGATAGCACGTAAGTACGTAACTATTGGATTGTTAGTATTGTCGGCATCGTCTCTCATTGGACGGCCAAAAGTCGGACAATAACAACGTGTATAATGACGTGCGTCCCTAGACAGACACTAGAGTAGCACGATAAATCTAAACAACGTTCCCAAAGAAATTGGTATTCACGTCCAATTCACGAAAAATAAACCAATTGTAAAAACACAGCAAAATAAACAAAGCCAAAAACTTTGTGAACTGGCTACCAAGTTGAGAGTTGTTCGGCCCTTCAATGGAGTGATATCAGCACACCAAAACTAACGAAATAAAACAAATTACAACAAAACAAAACCCAAACCAAAAACATATGACTAAGCTGAGAATGGTTCGGCCCCCTAGGCAAAACGTAGTAGCCACAGATTAGAGAACAACAACAATCTGTGGTAGTAGCAAAGTATTGAAAAACAATTTCTTGTTGATGTGCCACTTTACTTTACTGGAAAAAGCTTTTCCAACGGCGATGTAACTCGCGGGTGCGCCAACTCTCCCTATCATTCCGGGTTTGTTCCCTATGGAACAGACTCCCTGCTGATATTGTACAGGCACCTTCTGTCCTGTGCTTGAAAAGACGCCTAGACGCCTACTTGCCTGGTGGCTTAGACCTGTACCACTACGAGAACTGATAAACTCGTTCCCAACGCCAAAAGCTATTGAGCTTCCTGTTGGTGTAGATTCAAGTTTATTACACATCAGCACGGTAGTGGAGTTGAATCTAATACACAATTTAAAAATAAAAGGACTGATATCATATCAAAACAACTGGTAAAAGGGGCCGCCAAGTTCCGAATGGTTCGGCCCTTCAAAGGAGTGATATTAACACACCAAAACATTCGCCAACTTTCTTTTGCTAGTACCAAGTGTATATGGATTTTGGAAAATCCATATACACTTGCTAGTACGTACAGTTGCGACCCCGGTTACAGTAAAAATCAAGGCAGAATCAAAGCAAGCCGAGACCCGCAGCTTTTATCTCAGCTGGCTTTAGCCAACGAATTTACATTTACCGTTGGCGCCGCATTAGCGCAATGGCTGCCACCAAAGAAACTAGTAGACTAGTTCCAATTTTAATCTAAATTAAATCAAATAACCGAAAGTGGACTTACACAGCGCAGAACATGTTGGACGAACTGTTTCTACACAGTAAAATTACCATTTGGCAACCTACTTAGACAAGGTATAGTGTTGTGCGTGCGGATAAACCAGGGACGTCTGCTTGTTGTCATCTCAAGTCAATCAACTCCTGTGATTGGATTTGTTCATAGGTTCGTCAAAATGACAACTAGTTTAAATCCTCCCCTGAAGTTAAAATGGCTAGAACATCTGAATGGTATGTGGATCAGCGAAGACTGTAAGGCAATAGCCAACAGAGATGTCACAAGGGCTTTATTTGAAAGACTGATTAGTTACAAGGTGAGTAGTGTTGACTGGTGGTATAATCCTCCGTATATCTTAGTATACTTGCCGTCCCGGTCAGAGTTAGTTATGTGGAAGAGGGACTTCTTTCACAGAACCACTCCGATATCGTAGACGAAACACTGTTTTCGTCAAATCAGTGTGTCGTCCTGGTTGTACACAAGGGATTAGCAAGGATCATAGATGTAATTGTGTTTCGGGCTAGCCGTAGCAGTCGATCCTAGCAGTTTAATGGGTTTAACAGAAAAATACAGACTCTTCTCTGATCAGCTTCTGGTTGGCCTAGAATAACCTAAAATGATCAGCTGAACAACGTTATACCATACCATTTTTGGGGCAAAGGCTTTGTTTGGCTCTCAGAATTCTATCAAAACTGCAGTGCCTATTAATGTTATGCTACTTCCGTGCTGCACCTGCGGCACCCATGAAATTTTTTTTAAAGGGATATACTTCCCAGCGCCATTTTTCTCGATCCACTACATTAAGTACGGCTCCAAAGGTCTATTTACTTACTGTTAGTCTTTCCCTTGCTAAAAAACCATTTTAAAATGTGGCGTCTAGGAGATTTTCTGTTGAATATTGTTAACTATATTTAAGAACGAGCCGTAACTATATGATGCATTGCGCGCGTACAATAATCATGACGTTTCGTCTCTGTGTGTACATCTACTAATTTTCTAATAATTACCATGAGATCTAAAATCTAATAGACTAAGCAGTAAAAATTAAAATTAATTATTCCAATAGATTGCCGAAGCAAAATTATAAGACACTAGCCAAGGAAAATTATAAATTGTGATTTTAAAATACAAGAAGCATTCCGGTTTATGACGACACAATCGTTGACTTGATTCTGTCTCGTGTACTTTTCCCAAAGCCAACCGAGACAGCAGCTATGCGAGAAATGCAGCTACCACCCCAGCCGACCTTTGCGCTGTAATTGCTCGGATGACGATCTGTGCGTAGCTGTAATTTGGCACGCGGAATGTTCTAAGTCAGGCCGGGTGTCCCTTTAAATGGACTTTAAAGAAGCCTGCTGTTCAATTTGCATCATGTATATTTTGGTCCGTTTTATTAATTGTTTGAATGCCAAACAACCTATTGATGAAATTACAACAGGATACTTTGTACTAGTGCTCGAAATTCTTAACTGGTAACAATTGGTCCTTGAAAGTAACAATTTTTTAATTGCTTCTACAAGTTACTGGTCGTCCTGCATGGACAGTGGCATGCACGAGGGGGGGGGGGGCTGCAAGTGGCCTTGCCCCTGCCCTTTTTGAAATAAGTGCTCTTTTTGCCCACTTTTTGAAAAAAAATATGCCTTCGCTATCTTGGTTTTTTTTTTACCAAATAAATACTGGCGCTGCAGCGAAAGAAAGGGCCTAAAGCTGCAATAAGGGCAAGAAGAAAGTCAGGAAAAGGTTATATAGGGCATAAAAGGGTAGTGAAAAGCTAAATTGAGTGCAAGAAAGAGCCTCACGAGAATTTCTGTACATCGCTAAACTAAGACAGATAGGCGTTTGATGTACGGCCAGCTTAACTAACAAAGCAATTAAAGGATGACGGAAATAGCCTAACTCTGCTTTCTGTATGCTGTTTGAAAAAAAACAAAACATTAGGCTACTTTTAAAGTTTAGCATTCTGGTCTTTTAATGCATTTTGCGTAGAGATTTATGCATTTGCAAGGCACGTTTTTTACAAAATGTAAGTTAAATGTTTTTTATAATAAAAAACATTTAACTTACATTTTGTAAAATACGTGCCTTGCAAATGCATAAGAAAAAATTGCCGCTCGCTGGTAATTTTAGGACTAATGTCATGGAGGAAGGAATTAGATAGGCGACACAACCCGTTTTTCGCGATGACAGGGCATGGAGGAAGGGCGGGATCTGATGATGGTACTATGAAAGTTTGGGCTGGGCACATCTGATAGGTGAGTTTTTGTGAAACTGAGTGGCCCTCCAGCATGATACAGGATAACAAGGAAATTTTAAAAATCAATTTTAGTTGCCATGTTTGGTGCTTATTTTTACAAGTGGATAAAGTAGGCTAATGGGGGGGGGGGGGGGAAGAGTTATAGAAAGGTTTTTTTCAATGAATTTTTCCATGCTTAAACAGGAAATACAAATCGTTGCTTCAAAGGGCTTGTTTCATAGAAAAGATTCCAACACCGGAAAAATTTACCTCACAGAAAAATGTTTAGGTACAAACTGCGCAGTTACAAAACTGCATCGCAGAAAGCTGTGGAACATTATAACACTGGGCGGAAAATTAGCACTAGCCCACCGGACAGAGCCGATAAGTTTTTTGAAGGTCCGGTAGTTTTGAAACTTTACTGGACCTCATAGCCGGTAAAAAATTGCAAAACAAACAACCGGTAATCTCTTTAAATAATAAAAAAGATTTAGATTTTTAATTCCAATTTTAACGGGCTGTTATCATTATTACCGGTATTTATTCATCAAAAGCTGCAAAACAAGTGATAGCTGGCGCTGGGATCGTATGTCTTAGTCACTTCCATGAACAAGCAGTGACATTGTTTTGTAGCTAGCTATGGTAACATCGGAAAAAAGCCATGGAATTTCGATTTTTTTTTTTGTTCTTTTTTATAATTCGTATTCTGGACACTTGATTTGCCAGGTGATTACTAGTTTAAGTTAGTAATCTCGTTAAATAAAGGTAGTGTAAGCTTTGTGGGAACTGAAGTTAAGGTAAGGATAATAGGTTGATTTCAAAACGCTCTACGTAAATTATAAGCTATTGCATAATCAGAATTGCAGATCCCAATTAATATGCAGAAGAAAAAAATTCAATTTAATTTTGGGCAGGTATATTTTCTGGAGGGCCGGCATTTTTATAATAGGTGCCAGACCAGTGTCCGGTAGGAAATTTTCCTAAATTCGCATACTGTGATGTCATCTTTCTTCTTTAGCAGCCACTGTGTGTGGACACGCTTTCGTTTTTTCCTGTCTCTTCTTCACTGTGAAGACCTTTCAGCGGCAGCAATGGCTTGATCCAAAGGTACTCCCTCCGGGAAGTCCATTTCTCCGCCTTGCCCGTCGCCTTGCCCGATGCTGTTGTCTGCCTGGCATTGGGATCATCGACCGCCTCTCGCCCACCTTGCCCTTACCGCCCTAGCAATCGTCATCATCGACGTCCCTACCTGTCGCGGCCTCTTCCAGCAGATGTCGCTCACAGTGCCTTTGGTTCGCCCGCTCATCAGCTTCCCATGGCACTACTATTGACTCTTCCACCACGTCCTCTGTCCGTTACGGCCAGACTGTGAATTCCAATCCTGTTCTTCATGCTCTCCAGACCGAACTACACAGCATCCAGGATTCTTCCTCCAGTCAGCAGCAAAAGGGGTCAAGGCCTGGAAGACATGACAGGCAGCAGCACCATCATTCTCATGCTACCAGCTGCAGCTCCTCTAGACCTTTTTGTCCCGTTCCTCTCGTCGCTCTCAGCGTCCATCCCCAGCAACGCCCGCTGGTCGACCTGTTTCGAAGGATCACGCCCACGTTCTGAAGGACCGAGCCCTTCTTGACTTCCACTACAAGCAAGCAGATCTCTCAACCTTAGCCGTTGAAAGGAATAGACGATCATAAACGGTGAGGAGTATGATTACCTTCTCATCTTGCAGAGGTTCGGTGTTTAATGGCGATCGTCGCTACTGCACTTGTGCAAGTCGGGCGTTGCTCCGCTGTACGTATTACGACGTACACGCTGATTCTCTCGGCGACTCATCTGGTGTGTGGGTTTCTAGTCCATCGTAGTCAGTTATTAGACTTATCTAAAGCTTGCCGTATCACGATGGCTAACTGGTCGGCGCCGTTTGTGTTCCTCACACACGTCTCAACACGACGACATCTTCTTCTGCAGAGAGTGAGTAGAAGTCAACACACACGCGCCCTATTGTTGGCACGTGACTTCTGTCACTGTTCAAGCCTGAGCACGAACCGCAAAAGGGTTCGCGCCCTTTTTCTCGACATAACTCACCACTCGTGTTCAGGCTTGAAAACACAAGTGGGCTCTTCACCACTTAGTGATTAGCCTGCCTCGCTTCTGAGACAGACTTCTCTCGTTTTGCCGAGCTTCGTCCCTGACAGTTCACACTCGGCATCTATTCTCTTGCTTTTACTTCCTTGTAAAACTGTTCATCCTGAAGTTTCAACCGTGCCGTAACTTCCGGTGAAGCGCTCACCCAGCATTCCATGTAGGCCTTGTGGTTAGCTCGCTAAACCAAAATCCCCTTGCTATTCTTGACCCATTCAAGTTTTAGAAGGTCGTAGCGTTTCTCTGGGCTCTCTACATATGCTGGCTCAAGTTCTTCTTGCAAACTTGTCACTGCCTCTTCAAGATCTCGATGCACTTCTGCATTAGACATCTGGGGCACTTCATTCTCTGGTGAATGCAGTTGTGTGGCCAGAGTGATTCGTCCAGTACCTTCTCTCCCATCTCGTTCATGGACTACCCCCACTATCGTCTCTTGGGCTTGGGCTTCCTCAGAACTGGGCTCCACGGCATGTTCCATCGAAATGGTCTGACATGACCTCTTTCCTAGTGTCCACCACAACTTGCCCAAATGCCATCCTTAAAAATTCTTTCAAGTTTTCGGAAACCATCTCATCCTTCTGAGCCAATAACAGAACTGCTTCAATTAGCATCCCATTCTCCCCCACTATTGGCTCGGATGGAGGCTTTCGATTGTGGTTTACGCCCATTCTCGTCAATGGTTGTGTACCAGCACGCTTCGACTTTTCTTCTTTCCACTTGAGTTTTACTTTTCTCTTCTCATCCGCTGGACTATGATTTTCCCCGTTTGGTACTCGATACAACATGGACCTGTTCAGTATCTTCACGTTCGATGAGTAGTCTTCCTTAGACGTCTGGTTGCTATTCGTAATAGGCTTTATTTCTTGACATTCTCTAGCATAATGGCCTTCACGCTTGCAGTTAAAAAGCTTTTGTCTATATTCCGGCTTATTTTTCTTCTTTTGATGCTTAGTACCAGCTCTTTTCTTCGTTCCAATAACAAACAGCTTGTTATTCACTACACCATTCTCCTTCTCATCACTTTTCTTACGATGATGATTTTTTTGGAGTATAATCGCTCTTACATCACCTATCGTATAGTTCTCGTTACTGTAAGAACTTGTGCTGGAGATTCTCCGTATGCAGTTATCTGGTAATTCACACATTATTACCATAGCGACGAATTCTTCTGATACATCGCCGCGTCCTTCAGTTTTGGCTACCTTTGCTAGTTCTTCTACTCTTTTTACATAGTTACATAAATCTTCTCCTTTCTTTAAACTGCAATTCCAGAGGTTTTTAAAGGCGAGTAGCTTCTTTAGTTTCGTCTTTTCGGCATTCTGGCTTTTCAATGTGTCCCAGACTTCTTTTGGGTTGCTAACGTCAATAAACACGTCTTGTAAATGTTGTGAAACTGTCAACAACATCGTTAGCATGCACCTAACCGACTCTTCTATATATTTATGGAGTAGTGGGTCCTTATCACCTGGTTTGATAGCCGTCCCCTCTGCATACTACCACAAATTTTTCTTCTTTAACACTTGAGTAACTTTAGCTGCCCAGATATGATAATTCGTATCATTCAACCTTTCCATGTCGAACACGTAGGCTAACCATTTTCGGTTTCGTTTGTTGCCACCATGATTGCTTCCAGGTTTTGGCTATTGAGCAGACTTGGAAGATAACGCTGATCTTTTGCTTGCAAATGGAGAATAATCCGTTACTTTTAAAACTTTGCGATTCCTGACAAAAAAGATGGTTTACAAGTCTGTATCGTTGCTCAATTTCTTCACTGCAATCCCAGTCCTCATTCAGTTTTGCTATCTCCGGTAACTACGTTTGACCTTGACCTTGGGAAGCTTCAACTACATCTTACGATTTGGGCTTACTACCAAGTAAAATGCTCACTAAAACTTTTAAAGTTTTCCAAACCCTCTTGGATGGTTACTTGCTGATCCCATAAATTACGCTCGCTAGCAATTTTTCTCTCTAGTACACGTCTATACTTCGGATCGCTTCGCTTTCCTCGTTCAGTGGCAAAACAAACAAAATGGCAGCCACGGAATTCTCTGTTCTTTCAGCGCGATCGTTTCTAGCTTCGCCCGCCAACTTCTTGGGCTAGTAGCAACCACATTTTCGTCTTGAACACTGATGTGACTGGGCCCATAACCCTTTTTGAAAGGATCAATGATCATAAACGGTGAGGAGTATGATTACCTTTTCATCTTGCAGAAGTCCGGTGTTCAATAGTGATCATCGCTACTGCACTTGTGCAAGTAGGGCGTTGCTCGGCTGTACGTATTACGACGTACACGCTGATTATCTCGGCGACTCGTCTGGTGTGTGGATTTGTAGTACGTCATAGTCAGTTATCAGACGTTTCTAATACTTGCCGTATCACGACGGCTAACTAGTCGGTGCCGTTTGCGCTCCTCACACACGTTTCAACACGACGACATTTTCTTCTTCCAGAGAGAGAGTAGAAGTAAACACACACGTGCCCTATTGTTAGCACGTGACTTCGGTCATTGTTCAAGCCTGAGCACGAACCGCAAAAGGGTTCGCGCCCATTTCTCTACACCCGTCACCTCCCTTCAGTGGGTTGTTGCGTCGTCTTCATGTGAAGCTCTTCGAAGGCCCCGGCCAAGTCGACTGCTTCTCCTTTCACATTTTTTGGTCTCGACAACACCAAATCTTACGATCCGAACAACGCACAGCTGCCCTCGACGTACTTCACTGACGCTTCCCAGTTTCGGCAAATCATCTGTCACAGGGATTCACAGCCTTCATCTATCAAAGAAGTCTTGTCAGCTTCTTAAGAATTTAAGAATTCGTAAGAATTTAAGTCTGATCATTGCCTTCATACATCAACTGTCTGAACGGTCTGACGAACACCAAGTTACAAATGCCAAACTCGCTAAAGAAGCATCACATCTGCACCAGACAATGTCTAAGCAACGCTTTGACCACAGTTAGCAAACTCAAAGATAAAGCTGCTTTCTCCACTTCCTTGCAGCGCTCAACGAATGTGGCGCTTCCAACACTGTCGCTTGTCGGCAACCCGAAAGCTTGCTTACGCCCATTCACCAGTCTCATCAAGGATTCTGCAAACGCGTCACCGAAAGTCTCATGACCGTCGCCACTTCCCCTTGCACACACCTCGGTCATTCCACCAACTGGATTCTTGGCAAAAGGCCCCGCTCCTCCTACAGTCCTGCTTGAACCAGTGAGCTCCAATGACCAAGGGTCATCAGCATCGGCCAGCAACAACATCACGTGGGCAGCGCTTGCGTTTCTCTCATCGACTTACACCATCGCATCAGATTGAATAGCAACGAACTCAACGCTTCCAATGGACAAGTTTGCAGCATACTCGTTATTGCTGTACGACACAGTCGATGAATATCCATCCCATTTTACACAAGGATAAAGCAATGCTCCACCCATAAGACAAGGGAATTGCCATGCAAAGCCTGTTGGTGGACAGCCAAGGGATATTCCTGTGGTTTTCACCTCTGTAACTAAGCACAACACCAGGAAATCCTAATGCTCAAGCCCCTCATGGTGAGGAGAGTCCTAGCAACCCTTGTGCCGATGATTACACCTTCGCAATGAGGAGTCTATTCTTGACATCCATGTTTTAGCCACCCCATCTGCTCAGTCTTCTCGAACCCATCTTAAGAAAATGGAGACGTCGTCAAGAAACGTAGCAGAAGGACCATACATCACCTACGATCGTCTTTCCGCCACACCCACGACCAATGTGAACAACTACAGTTAACAGTGGTCTTCAAAGTGCTTCCATTCTTCCCCAGCATCTGGAAAATATTCAACCATGCCCGAAACATAGCACTGTTCCCCTTATTTGATTCCAGCACAACCATTCACGAGATCGCATCAGTCTCAACCACTGAACACTGATTCTTCTGCAACACCTCTTCACGGTGTCACCTCCTCCACTCGGCCTCTTTTCCCACGAGACGGCTGGACAATCACCATACGCATGCCATCAGCACAACTGAATTCTTCAAACAGCAACAATGTAGGTCGATCAACAACAACCACGACCGTCAATAATTGAGAAGAATGTGGCTCTCGTTCCTCGCAGCTGAACTCCCCTTTGGAAGTATATAAAGGAATAAAAGGAGATAGAGATATAAGTACAAAGGGCGTGAGGTCCTTTGTACTTATTCCCACTGGGCATCAGGCCCTTTGTACGTAGACCCACTAGGCATCAGGCCCTTTGTATTTCCAAAGACTCAACAGTGCCTCACCTTACGAAACTCTCATTGATCACTTCGGGGCATTCCTCCAAATTCAACCCCTTAACTTTTTGGAGTCTCCAGGATTTAAGTCGTCACAACTGATGTCAAGGCCACAGCAGATGAAGATTGCAGCCCCTTCTTCAACAAATGTCCATCACCACCCACATCGAAGACACGAGAGGCGACCTGTGCTACTTGATCTACAGGCCATCCTTGGCCTAGAAGACCGTCCCACAGAACGTTCCCCTTTTTTTTTTGGTCACTCTAAATTTCCATGGCGTTGTTCGAGTGTCACTATTTTTATTTTTTTATTTTCAATCAACATTTTTCCACCTCTTTGTTCTTAAAAAATGTGTATTTTCGTTAGGCAATAGAAACAAAATTTAGCCAGTGGCACCTAGCATTTTTAAGTTATCATTAAGCCCAATCAGGATTATGATTTGAGCTGCTAGCACAGTAATTGCAACAAAATGTCTCAAGTCTTTTATGCACAAGTTTAAAACTTCTCCACCTCAGCTTTACTACAGGGTGGTCCACAAAAAACTGATGACCCAAGATTTTTTAAGTCCAACTTTTCTAGTTAGTACCCCTCAGAACCAGGAGAGGACAGAAATTTCCTGTTTTATTAGGTTTGATTTCTGTCCTATCCTGGTTCTGAGGGATGGTAACTAGAAAAGTTGGACTTACAAAATGTTGGATCGTCACTTTTTTGTGGACCACCCTGTACATATGCAACTAATAAATAATCCAAGTGATTATGTCATAAGAAAGGTTACACATATGCCTATGCGCTAATTTATGATATCTGTTGTAGTGGTAGACCATATTAAAGGGACGGTAGCGACTTGGCCCTTTTTATTAAATTTCCTCAATACACTACCGTATGTAGTTTTTTAAGAAATAATCTAACTAGTGTTGCACGGAAAATCGGTACTCACAGTATTGACGGTAAAAAAAAATTACTGCATCAATATCGTTTCTTTTTTAGCACCACGGTATTACCGTGATTATGGTGCTGACGAGCATTAACGAATCAGCTTTTCCCTCTTTTTGTTTTTGGATGGCAGCAATTTTTTTTATTAAATTCGCATAATTAAGTGCCGATACGGAAGTGTGAAATTTGTACGAGGGAGTGAAATCCGATCCCACTGCTAGGCAGAGGAAGTGTCCACATTGCGGACGGGGGCGTGGGGGGGGACAGCTCTTCAGTAACAAGAATATCAGAGCGTGTTTATGTTGTCGATGTCACGGCGTCCAATCAAGAAGAAAGCGTAGTCCCGCGATTAGTGAAAAAATTAAATGTAAAGAGCCATATTTGATTCTTTTGTGCGTGGATAATAGTGCAAAATTATTTCCTAAATTGCCGTGATATTACCGTAGACCGCCATTTTCAGAACCGTACCGTACCGTCCTGCAAAAACTTAATACCGTGCAACACTAAATCTAACAATTATGAAAGGTCCACGTGCCCAATTTCAGTGTTAAATGTAGCACATACCTTACTTCTTTATTGCCAAAACAACTTCAAGTGATAATTTTAGCATTACTTCCTCGAATGTGATGTTCCCCTAGAGGTTTCTTCCGCTGCACAGCCGCCTGCTTGCATGCCCCACTGCGCCTGCGCGGCGCAGTCCTCCCTTATAAAAGCGAGAGCGTGGACGCTTTCGGCATTCATTTTCCTCCACGTCGCTCTGTTCCCCGCTTTTCGCCCGGTTCGAGACTCCCTTCGCCCCGAGTTCTACGCCAACATTCTCCGACGCTCATCGCCGTTCCGGCTGACTGCATCTGCACCTACCGCTTCCCTTCGGCTTTGGCTTTCAGACAGAAACGCTCCCGCCCTACCAGCCGCCGCCCTTCCCGCCGGCATCGCCGTATCCCCTTCGGTTTCTTCCCTTCAACGTCTTCTCTTCGGTTCCTTCCCTTCGGCATCTCGACTCGACGGAGCTCTAGCCCCTTCGGCCGCTTCCCGCACCAGATTCCAGGATGTAACGAGTTGCAGACAACCCGTCTTACTCTCGTTTCGGTTTCGATTGTTTTCGACAACGAACGTATTTGCTACCGAGCTTTGGTTGCAAGATGTCATCTCAATCAAGTTTTAAAACAAACAACTGGGTCAAGACTCGAGACCTCGTTCGAGTGAAGAGCCAACACTGTTCCTGTTCTCCACAGCCTGTCTCGACCTGTGTTACCCATTGTCTCGAGTGAAATTCAGACAACAGTCTTCTGTCCATACTGCTACTTGTCTCATTCGTGACTAATACCCACGTTTTGAGTGAAGAATCAACTTGGATACCATCCGTTTTTCTAACTCCTTCTCTGGCTGCCCCATGTCACGAGCGAAAATCGAGTCATCTGTTGCCGCTCGTCTCATTCATGGCTACAACCCGCGCTCTGTGTGATGAATCAAGTTAGAAGCCAACTACACCTCCTGCCGCTTTTCTCGACCGTGGCTCACCCCACGTATCGAGTGAAAATCAGTCCACTGTTGCTGTCCACTGCTGCTCGTCTCACTCGTGGCTAAATCCCACGCTTTGAGTGAAGAACCAAGGGGAAGCCGTTCTGACCTCTTGCTACTCGTCCGGACCATGGCTGGGCCCCCCCCCCCTCCGTCTCGAACGTCAACTCAACAATCAAGTCCTATCGTTCCTATCGTCTTTAGTTGCTGCCCACACTGCTGCTCGTCTCATTCGTGGCTAGAACCCACGTTTTGAGTGAAAGTCAAGTTGGCAAGACTTCAGTTGCTGCCCACACTGCTGTTCGTCTCAAATCGTGGCTAGAACCCACGTTTTTAGTGAAAAGTCAAGTTGGATACCATTTGCTTTTCCTTCTACTTGTCTCATCCATAGCTGATCCCGTGTCTCAAGTCACCCGTTGCTGTCCGTACTGCTGCTCGTCTCAACGTGGCCAAAAAAAAAAAAATGAACCCACGTTCTGAGTGAAGAGTCAGGTCGGAAGACGTCTCCATCTCTTGCTGCTGGTTCGACCGTGGCTAACCCCACGTTCGAACAGAAATCAAATCTACAGTTGCTTTCCACACCGATGCCTGCCTCATTCGTGATTAAAACTCACGTTTTGGGGTAAGTATCACGCCAGACACCTTCGACATCGCTTGCTTGCTTGTCACGCCCATGACCACCCCACGTCTCGAGTGGAATTTCAAAGACAACATCTGCTGCTCACATTAGTGCTTGTCTCACTCGTGGATAAAACCCACGCTTTGAAGGACGAACCAAGTCAAAAACACTGTGACTGGATTCAGGCCTCGTGTAAATCAAGACGACAATGGCCGCCCACACTGATGTTTGTCTCATCCAAGACAAATCGTCATTTTTCACTGAAAAATCCAACACTAGTTAACTCAACATAATAACCTCAAAGGCCGTTCATCTCTGCCGTTCTTCTCTTTTGTCCGAAAACATTGTAGGCCCCTTCCTGTTGTTCCCGGGACCGCTCCACCTTCCGTTAGTCCAGGCTGGTGTTTCACCCCTGCCTTTCGGTTGGAACCATGGCCTCCCATCAAGTTCATCATCAGGACCGAACACACCGCTTCTCAGCCAGACCCCACCTACCTTCGGCTCCTTGGGTCCTCCATCCTTTGGCGGACAACACCTTCAGTAAACCGCCCCACCGCTGCTCGGCACGCAAGAAATGCTGTGACTCCCTTCGCCCTTCGGCCGCCTATGTCCGTCCCCGCACGAACTCCCGATGTCTCACGGTCCCACGGCCCACTGAACGTTTCCCGGTCAAGCTCAGCCGTTCACATCATCCCTTCGCCAGATTAAACACTTGGCTACCTTCCCAGGTTCGCTCCACACTTCAAATCCCTTCAGCTGGCAGTGTCCTTCACCTAGCTAGCTACCACCACCATGTCTCGTTCCGATCCTGCAGACCTGTCCTCAACTGCATCTCCACCCTGCTCAGCTACAGGTGCCTTCCCTTCGGCATCTTCCCTTCGGTGTTTTCCCTTCGGAGTCTTCCCTTCGGTGCCTGTCCTTCGGCGTCTCCCCTTCGGTGCCTTTCCTTCGGCGTCTTCCCTTCGGGGCCTTCCCTTTTCCCTTTGCCATCTTCCCTTCGGTATTTTCCCTTCGGTGCCTTCCCGTCGATGTCTTGAGGTGGGGGGGCGCCCCCCCGCCTCTCTTTCCTGCTTCGTGCCTTCGCCGGCCCAAGTAATCTGCTTCGGCCCACCCTTCATCGATGAACGCCTACGCCTTGTGCGAGACATCCACGGACAAAAGCCCAGAGGAGATATGCAACGTTCCGTCCCTAATCTCACAGCTCTTTCAGAATGCAAACTTGACAACTTACCACTCCCCAAACTGGGCAACCAGAGCCCCTTTTTAACAACCCTTTCATCCGCCAACAACCTTGACGTCTTCACTCGGCACCCTCTCCGCAATCGCCCAATGCACAAGTCTGACACTCTGTTCAGTGGTCTCATCTCGACTCTTGTCCCACACTGGAACATCTCAAGGAAATCAAACCGAAATAACATAACCCTTCATCCAATCATCCCTTTTAGAAGAACAGACGGTCAAAATTCCCGCTTCCGCCGGAAAACTGGGAAAAGGCCACATCAACATCGCCCCCCGGTATGAACGAAGGAGAACACATCCTTTCAGCCGAGGAACCAACAGCCCTTTCGGTCCGTCTCCTCTCGCTCCTGCTCCGGCCAAAGGAACCATCAGAAGCGAGCCGCAACTCCCTCCTGCCTTTCCTGCACCAGGCCCTCAATATTGTTGTGGGATGGTCCCGTGGGGTTCGTGAGAGGGACTCGTCGCCGAGAGAAGCGTTTCGAATTCGAATTCGAAAGCGTTTCCACGCGCGTCCTTTCGAATTTTTGTTTACATTTATTTGGTGATGTGAGAACTTGTTTTTTCCTCCGTGTTGTGAGTGTATTTCTGAAGAAGGAGAACGGTATTTTCTCCGAAAATTCAAGTAGAACTGTGAACTGTGTTCTTCCTGGTGGTTCAGGTGTGATTTTATTTCTTGAAATGACTTTGCAAAACCACTGTAATCGCCGTTGACCGGTTTTTGCTAACTCGTTCGCTGCGTTCATCGCCCGTTGTCTTGACGCCCCCGTGCTTCTTCATCAGGCCGCCCTCTGGTTCGCTTCATGCTGACAATGACCCGAAGTTTTTCCCATCCAGTTCTGATCTCATTGCGAGGCCTTTCCTCTCGACCTTCATTGCAACTTTGTTCACCCCTGTGAATCGTCTCCTTAAATCTGCGTTCATCTCTCCCGACCGCCGTTCGCTTACCTGCTTCCCGCTTGCACTTCCCACTTGCACTCAACCCACTCCTCATTCTTCTTCGTTCGCGGTCGCCGAGTGTTGGGGTCACCCCGCCAGCATCCTCTGACCACTGAATGACGTTTTCTCCAATCATAACTCAGTTCACATCACCAGGAATTTTGACGAAGGACAAAAAACCGCTACATTGCTTGGGTTTCCATCTTGTGTGACGCAGGTCACCAGGCTCGTTGCCACGAACTCCCTAAGCCACTACCACTCATACCTAAGCTATCCGCCACGCACGTTCTTCACCGACGTAAAACGTGAAGAAAACACCGCAGGCAACGTCGTAACGTGCTATCTCAAACCTCTTCGCTCTCACCGTCCCTTGGCCCGCTGATCACCTTCTCTCGCATCGCCTTTTGTTGCACATCCATCCCTTGACTGCCGTCACCGACGGTTCGACGACTTCAACTCTACAATGTTTTTCATCACTCGCCTAGGCCTCAATCCACCCCTCCCCCCATGACACTAGCCGACCGCCGGTGCAGCTCGTTGTCATTCCGCACAAAATCCGGCCAACCTGGACCACAACATCCATCCGCCGGGAACTCTTGGTGTCTGTCCTAACGGTTACCGTTCATCAACCTCTATTATCAACCACCATTGCGTCCGTCCGAACATGAACCATGGAGTGCGCCGCTCGACATCTTCCAATCATATGGTCGTTCATAATCGACAAGCCTACAACGCCATCCACCTTTCACCCATCCTGGATCCACCTCTTAATGCCCCAACTGCGGACCGTCGCTCCTCATCCGGCTCGTCTTGGTCCTTTCATCACACTTATCTAAACCCTTCTTCAATTCTCTTCTGTCCTCAACCTACATTGCACGGCACCACACGCCATCGCCACCCGCCGTCTAGCTCGATTGGCGTTGTCCAACCAACCTTCCCTCCCTACGCCACACTTGGACTTGCCTCTGGTTTTCCCGCCAAAGCACTCGACGCTGCAGGTTTTTTCCGCGCCCGCAACCTCCACATCATGTCTGCCACCACCACGGCCGGCACACGCGGTGGGAAATCGCAGAGTACATCACTTTGGAAACCTGGCTCGTGTAGCTGTGCTCCTTTCCTCTAAAAAATCAAAAGATATGATCCTCATCCTTCTTGCCAAAACCATCGAGCGTGCAACTACTATACTGACCCTTGTACAGTTTGCAAGCAAATTCTTCCACACGACTGGGCGATTATTACGAAGAAAAATGCTGCCGCCGCTAAACGTTCACTCCAACGCAAGGAGCAAAATCCCCTGCGACACCTTCAATCATTCCCGTTCCAACCAAGACTGTCACCCTCGTGCAACTATCCACCTCTCCCAAGATCGTTACAACCGGCTCCGGGAATTCCCTTACTCCATCTTCGTCGTCGCCAACAAAAAAACCAGGTGAAGCTCAACCTTCGAATCCTGACAATCCGATTCCTTCAACTGTGATCTCTCAAGTCCTTGACACGCACCCTAACAAGAATCCCAAGTCTAACTGGTTTGATGACCCAGCTTTTTTACAAGGCGTAATTCAGCACAAGCTTGATCTTAACAAGAAAGAAAGAGCAAGACTTACAAAGAATTGTATCCCTTATTTCGACTGAGTTCTCCGCCGCCAAGGCCAAGATTTCCAGCGCCGAAAAGATCATTGCTGCTCAACGCACGAACATTGCAAATATTCTAGAAAGTAACATCAAACTTCGACGACGTGTCGAATTAGCCGATGCACAATTTCGAAGATTATCTCCCCTTCCCCTCATGGGAAGACGATCAATTTTCAAGATACACCATCCACAACCACCACTCCGTGCTCCAACCAGGCCCAAAACTTCCACTCAGACAAGCAATCCCAAACCCAAAACTTTACACCACTCCTTCAAGTTCGCGTAGGTAACCTGACCGTGAACTACGAACCCCGACCTATCTCAACTTCAACGATCCTTCAACCTTGCAACCTTCCGGAAAACATCAGATGTCGGCAAGCTGCTATCGCACAAGAATGGATTAGAGCTAACCAAGCTATGCCTGAGGACCGCTACATTGCCCGACAGGTGTGGCAATGGGACAATGCCCCAAGGTTTACACCCGCAAAACCCGAAATGCGGTTTGTATCTAACACCAAAACTCGGACACTTCCCTGTACCCTATGTCGCTCCCGCGCTAAGGGATACAGTTTTTCATTCGTTGCTTGTCCATAGACATTAACTTTCTATCACCTGCTCAAATTCTTCTTCCGGAATGGGCTCCCCAAAACTTTCAACATTGACTCTTTTCGATTGCTCATTCCTGGACTTCCCTGTTCTTCTTTACGAAAATTTTCACGATCATCTTCAATTATGCAACGACCTACAAGGAGCCCTACCCACCCTACGACCGTACTTAACCAACTCATTGCACCTTCAACCTGATGAACTACACGGATCCACTCAGGCTTAAAGTGGCACTATCACCGATTGAAAGCAGACGAAATTTGACAACATCTAGCGTTATGTAGTACCATCTAGCTCTTGCTTGCACCAAGCGAAGGAATACATAGCGGCATTTCTTTTAGCGAAACAAACAGGCCACTAAATCCTTAATTATTGAGTGAAAATTTGGTTCGTCCTCGTGCACCTGGGAGCAAACCATAAAAATTAATAATATCATTACCGCTAGATGGCGCCACTGTATTTTCGTTCGCATTTCAATCGGTGATAATACCACTTTAAGGTAATCGTACTTCTACTTTTTCACTCGATTTTATTTTAATGATAATAATTGTGATAATAGGAAGAAACTTCTGAAACCACCTAGCTGACTCGCTTCAGCAATGATGGTTTTCTCCCCACCTAGATGGCTTCACGCAAACATCTACACTGGCCACTCGGTTGACTATCGTCCAAAACCAATCAACGAGCCGCTGGGGACCCAGTTCGCACCCTTGGGAGCCCGTCACGATGGTGCCCGCCACCTAAACGACGAGGTTATCTGTAATGCAAAAAATTTACAGGTAGTGTATTTTTCCTTCCCCGGCAACTAGAAAGCCCAATTTTACCTGGGGGGAGGTTAAAATTGGTTTCTATTGCCTAAGAGGGAAAATACACTACCTGAAATATCCCACCCAACCTCCCCTCTTGAGTCACCAATCATGACATATCGAGAGGAAAAGAGATGGCAGCTGTCTTGGCCATGCGCCATTTATAGGAGGCCTGCGCATGCGTAGCAGTAGCGTGCGCATGCGTGTGGGTGTGCGAACTGGGCGAACCTAAGTTTCTTGATTGCCAAAACATACTAACCCGATAATTTTAGCATTACATTCCTCGAATGTGATGTTCCCGTGGAGGTTTCTTCCGGTGCGTAGCCACCTGCTTGCATGCCCCCTACCGCGCATGCGCGTGGTAGTCCTCCCTTATAAAAGCGACAGCGTGCACACTATCGGCATTCATTTTCCTCCAGCGATCGCGTCGTCTATCGCCTCCACGCCGCTCTGTTCCCCGTCTTTCGTCCGCCCTGATCGCCGCATCGGCCGGTTGCCTGCCTCGGCATCTTCGACTTGCGGCTTTTGACGAACTCTACCGCCTTACCGGCCTCAGCTCTTCACACCGACACGCCCGACGGAGCCAGCCCTCTCAGCCGGCCTCAGTTTACTTCGACCTTCTCCGACACTCATCGCCGTCTTTCGTCCGCATCGGCTCTTGGCTTTCCGACGGAGCGCCCCACCCTCCCGGCCGTCACCCTCCGGCACGCCTCGACCAAGCCTCAGCTCTTTCGGCCGCCTCCCGCACCAGTTCCCGGATGTGCCGTGGTGCAGACGAGCCACCTTACACTCGTTTCGATTTCGATTGTTTCCGACAACTATTGTATTTGCTACCTGGCTTGTTCATATGATGTCATCCCGATCAAGCTTCGACCAACTGGGACAAGACTCGAGGCCTCGTTGGAATGAAGAACCAAGACTGTTCCTGTTGAAGCGCTACCCTTCTCAACAGTTCTGCTGCTCGTCTCATTCATGGCTAAATCCCACGTTTTGAGTGAACAACCAAGACGGATGTCGTCTACACCTCTTGCTGCTTGTTTCGACCGTGGTTGACCCCACGTCTCGAGTGAAAATCAAGTCACCTGCTGCTGTCCACTGCTCGTCTCACTCGTGGCTAAGCCACGTTTTGAGTGAAGTTCAAGACGGAAGCCGCTTGCACCCCTTGCTGCTTGTCTCGACCGTGGTTTACCCCACGCCTCGAGTGAAAACCAAGACAACAGTTGCTGTCCACTACTGCTCGTCTCATTCGTGGCTAAAACCCACGTTTTGAGTGAAGAACCAAGACGGATGCCGTTTGCACCTTTCCTGCTTGTCTCGAGCGTGGCTAACCCCACGTCTCGAGTGAAAATCAAGTCGCCTGTTGCTGCCTACTACTGCTCGTCTCACTCGTGGTTAGAAATTACCCACGTTTTGAGCGAACCAAGACGGAAGCCGTTTTCATCTTTTGCTGCTTGTCTCGACCGTGGTTGACCCCACGTCTCGAGTGAAAACCAAGACATCAGTTGCTGTCCACTACTGCTCGTCTCATACGTGGCTAAACCCACGTTTTCAGTGAAGATCCAAGACGGAAGCCGTCTGCACCTTTTCTGCTTGCCTCGAGCATGGCTAACCCCACGTCTCGAGTGAAAATCAAGTTGCCTTCCTTCTTCGCCCGTCGTCGCCTCCGGCCCCGAGCCTGGCCTTCGGCTGCTCGTCGTTTGACTGCCATGGATGAACATCACCTCCGTTACTGGACGTCTGGCCATCTCTAGCCCTACTCGTCTTTCGTCGGCTTCCTCTGGACTGTTCACCATGACGCCTCTGGCTTGCCGTCTTCCAGCAAGTTTCCAGCTCGCATCCCTCCCCTGGCTCTCGTCCGCCTTCTGTTCACCCTCCGGCTCTGACACTACCATTAAGGTCCCGTCACCGTGGCTGCCGCCTCCGCACGACCCGCTCTTCGGCCCGTCTCTGGTCTGCCCTTAGCCGGAACGCCGCCGTCGAGTCGGGGTTGTTGCTCTGGCCTCCCGCCTCTCCCATCTCGACACTTGAAGCTCCACTTCTCACTGGACCAGCCGTGGAAGCCGTTGTGAACTGGATCGTCCATCGATGGCCCCTGCCTCCGGCCTCCTCGCCGTCTTCGTCCGCCTCGCCTCCGCACGCCTTACTCCCGGCCCGTCTCCGGTCTGCCCATAGCCGGGACGTCTACCATCGATCGGAGTTGTTGCTCCGACACTTCGACGTCGACTTTTAAAGCTTCACGTCTCACCGGATCAGCCGTAGAAGTAGTTGTGAACTGGATCGTCCATCGACGGCCCCTGCCTCTCGCTCCCTCGCCGTCTTTCGTCCGCCACGCTGATGCCGTAGCGTTCCACACGCTCCACTCTACCCGTCCTCCGGTCTGTCCATAGCCGGGACATTGCCGTCAAGTCGGGATTGTTGCTCCAGCCTCTCGTCTCCCGCCATGACATTGAAGCTCCTCGTTTCCACGCCTGCCATGGTTGTAATAATGGACTGAACCGCCCATCGTCGGCTCCGCCTCCGGCTCGTCGTCTTTCGCCCGCCCCACTGATACCGTAGCTACTGTACATTCCACTCTTCGGCCCGCCTCCGGTCTGCCTATAGCTGGGACGTCGCCGTCAAGTTGGGGTTGTTGCCAGCCAAGGCAGCAACCGTGAACTGGATCTCAATGGACGACCCGGGCCTACGGTTCTTCCGCCATCTTTCGTCCGCCTCGTTGACGCCCATGCTTTGCCCCGGCTCGCATTTTGGCCCTCCGCTACGTGTACGTCATCACGGAACCCCGATGCCAGCCAAGCCTCAAGCGTCTTTTGTCCGCATATTCTCTTCTGTAGCCCCATAGGGGGCCCTACATCTGACCTTCCCCGACTGCTTGTCTTCCGATCTCTTCTGGATCACCAGATTGTGTTGTCACCAATGAACTTGTCCTCGGATCCCTCCCTCTAAACCTCCCGGCCACCAGTTCATCCCGACGCCGCCCTGACGTTTCTCGTCGACGACGTCGCCGCCACTCTCCCAACCTCCACGTCTTTCGTCCGCCTCACGGTTGCAGTGCCGTATTGTCCCAGGATGAAAGCTTGTTAAGCTGGGAACTCTTTACCCGCTCCAAGTCTCCCCCCGCTCCACGCCTCTCGTCCGCCTTACGATTATGATGCCGCTCTGCACTGGACGAAGGTCCGCTCACCAAGGAACTCCGAAGACGGTTGCCCTGCCACCTAGGTGACCTGTCTACACCAGGTAACCTCCGACTACGCTTCATTACGCCCACTTCACCTTCATGATCACACGGCCCTCCTCTTTCTTGCCGGATCACCGTTCCATCGGGATCCTGACCCATCAGCCGCCGCCCTGCCTTGATGTGGTCCTGCGCTACCCGCTGACCTCGTCGCCGGCTCCTGTCCGCCCACTACCGACCGATAATTCATCTGTCGCCGTCCGCCGCTGGCCTCCTCCCGGAAGATCCCTCTCCCTACGGCCGACCTCCTGCTCCCTTACATCCGGCCGAAAGCTCACGGTTGCTCCAGTCTACCACGCTAGCCTTCATGCTGGTCCTCGCCTCACCCTGTTTCGAGCAAGTTTTTCTTTCGCACGGCACATATGAGCCCCTCTCTGCCGCTCCCAGCCATCTCTCGAGCTATAATACCAACTTGCATACAACGCTGCAAGGCCTTCACACCCTGGTTAAATAATGGAAAGAAACGTCTAGACTGCTCCACCATGCCTCTCCCTTCACGCACAGGATGTCATGACTCCCCGACTACTCTTCGCAAGCAAGTCCGCATCCCGGCCGTAAGGCTCCACGCTCCGACCGAAAGTCACCCCATCTCGGCCGAAAGACGGTTACTCCTTCCGTCCTCCTCTTACCATACGGCTCCGCTGGACCGCCGCAGCTCCTCTCCCGCCTTTCAACCGGCGCAAGTCTCTGCTTCCCAGCTTGACACCGTCCGAAAGTTACTCCTACTTTCAGCCGAGAAACCAACAGCCCTTCCGGCCCGTTCCCCCTCGCTCCCGCTCCGGCCAGTGCAACCAGCAGGAGCGAGCCGCAACTCTTGACCGCCGCAGCTCCTCTCCTGCCTTCCAGCTGGCGCAAGTCTTCGCCTCTTCATCCCAGCTTGACACCGTCCAAAAGTTAACTCCTACTTTCGGCCGAGAAATCGACAGTCATTTCGGCCCGTTTCCCCTCGCTCCCGCTCTGGCCAACGCAACCAGCATGAGCGAGCCGCAAATCCTGACCGCCGCAGCCGCCACTCGTCACCAGGGGCCAGGAGCCGTTTTCATTGAAACCACGACACCTCCCGCCCCTCCTGCCTTCCAGTCGACACAAGACTTCGCCTCTTCTTCCCAACTTGGCAGAAACTCAACACAGAAACTCTAGGGTTTTCTTCAACCTTTTCGAAGATCACCGCAACTCTGCTTCTCCGCTCGATTGAGCGTAAATGACTAACGACTAGTCATACAACACCAACCCGGGTCCTTCTTTAGCACAACTCCCTCTCCTCTCTGACCCGGTTTATACCGCATGGAACCACACAAGAGTTAATTGACCATGGTAACTCATAACATTCACGGCAATCTTCGCTGAAACCCATCATCTTGAGGGGCTCCATCGACCTCCACCTCACACAACCTGACGCAAGGGTCACGAATGTAATCGGACTACACCGGCTGCGACCTATTGTTGCAACCTGTACAGTAGTCAATCTCCCTTAAGCACTCAGAACGAAGCAGAAGCAAGCCACCCGCAATGGAAGCTAAAACATTCACAATGGAAGCATGCCAACCGGTGAAGAGTTCAAATAAATAAACTCCGAAGTTCATCAACTGTTCTGATCATAGTGCGAAATTTCCAACAACTTTTTTGGGAGACAGCCTGCTTGCATCCCGGGGCGCTCGTCAGGGCGGTGCTCGCCACCAAACTTGACGAGGTCAACCGATAATGCTAAAATTATCGGTTTAGTATGTTTTGGCAATAAAGAAAGAACATTTTGCCGGCCCCCAGTCAGGCCGGCTAAAAATGGTTTCTTTTTGCCTAAAAACATACTAACCTAACTTCCCGCCCTGCCTCCCCTCTCGAGTCACCGCCTGACATATTGAGAGTAAAATAAATGCTGATAGCGTGCACGCTGTCGCTTTTATAAGTGAGGACTACCACGCGCATGCGCGGTAGGGGGCATGCAAGCAGGCGGCTACGCACCGGAAGAAACCTCCAGGGGAACATCACATTCGAGGAATGTAATGCTAAAATTATCGGGTTAGTATGTTTTTAGGCAAAAGAAACCATTTTTAGCCGGCCTGACTGGGGGCCGGCAAAATGTTTTTTTTATCTCCTCCAGGGTAACAAGCACTCAGGAACTGAATGCAAAAAATATGTAGTGTATTTTTTCCCTTAGGTAATAGTAACCAATTTTGACCTCCACCCAGGTAAAATTGGGCTTTTTTACCCACCCCTTCCTTTTCCAAAAGTGTCAATATTAGTCGTTATACCGTAACTTTTTTTGCGGGAAGGAGGCAGAAGTTGTGCATTGGGAGGTCTTATGGGACAACATGAATTTCATAATGACATTGATAGTAGTTTTTTTTTTGTAGTTAAACCTAGTCCAAGGTTAAACTATAGGCCCTAGTCGTTTTGAGAGGCGTGTCCCCTCTGTTCTCCACCACCACAGAAAAAAAAACTCGTACCCCTCCACAGTATATTTTTACCCCTCCCCCTCCCACTTCCTATAGTTTCATTTTTACAGTTGCTATACCCCAACTTATGTTTGGTGTGGAAGGAAGAAAGCACTCTTCCGTTTGGGTTGGAGTAGCAACTCCTCTTTACATGCAGGATACACTTATGAAAAAATAAAGGAATGTAATAAAATGCTTTACCGACCTACCAGTTTATTTAAATGTTATGGCTACCAAACTTATTTGCCTCAGGCCTAATTTGTTTAATACTTGATCGGTAAAGCTGCTCGTTCTGGCCCACCTTGCGTGGGTCGGCAAACAACCAGGCGGTAGAGTCGTTGTGGTGGTGCCTCCTCTATCCCCCCCCCCCCCCCACACACACACAACAAAATCTTTCCCGTGGCATGTTTATTTTACACGCCCTCTCCCACTCATTTCGAAAAAGTTTCAAGTTCTTATGCTACACATTTTTTGGGCGGGTAGTAGGGAGGATTCTTTGGTTGTAGCGGTAAGGAGAGGGGAAGGAACAGATAAAGTTAGGTAATTACACAACAGGAATTTCATGATGACAGTGACAGTATTTTTTTTATGCAAACGAGTTTGATGCAGCTCCTCAAAAAAAAAAAAACTTCTACCAACCAACCTAGCATGTTCTTAGTAACTTTACATTAGGGATGGGCGATATTTCGATATTATCGCGATAGACAACACACGCGATAGTGGTATCCCAATGCTTTTCGTGTAGCGATCATTGCAGCTTTGGGCTCATTTCGGCTGTTTTCCATCGTAGTCAACAATTTCGCTAAATATTGACCGATTTTGACCTTCAAGTACACCATTTTAATCGTATTTTTGCCAGCTTTCCAGTGGTGCAAGCCAAAAGTCTCTAATGCATCCGTTCTGAAGTTATTTCTAATAAACCACCTAATCTACATTTTTAAACAAACATGGCCTCCAAATGGATAAGAAAAATAGCTACTCACTGCTGATTTTAACAGGACTAATGTTACAACATAAAGTGATTTAATTAATATCAACATTTTCACATCTTAGCAAGTCGCTTAACGGTGCAGAAAATGCTCGGATTGCATACACTAATGTGTATCTTTACGTAATGTCTTTTTTGTGGATATGGCGTATCTGGCGAGTGCAGCTTGTATGGTATTTCAAATACTTAAAACATTTAAAAATGCTTAATTATTTTGAATAAATAAGAATAATTTTTTCATAATTTGGAATTAAAATCACAGTAACTAGGCCTATTATATATGTGCATATAGACCTAGTCTAGTCTTAGTTTTACTAGGCCTAAATATGTATAGTAAGTAGGCTTACTGTAGGATTAGAGCTGTAATGATCAATTGATCAAATTAAAACAGCTTGGCCTACACGTTGAGAATATCGCAAATATCGCATATCAAGGTGCTGCAATAATCACATAGTTGAAATTTCATTATTGCCCATCCCTACTTTACATAACAAATATAGTGGAACTACCTCAACTGAAACATGAGAAGAAAACATAAAAAAAACTGGAACTTTTTTGCGACATCATTAGCGTTGTAGCATTCGCAGAATAAGGGGGGGGGGGATTTCTACTGCGTTGGTTTGTTTACATTTTCGCTATCAACGCGCGAGCCAAAGCAAACTGGGATTGAAGCTGCGAGGAACACAGCTGCTATCTCAGTTGGCCTTGGCGCGAGCACGCTGACTCACGTCTGAAGTTACGCGTCTTCCTGCCGGCAGATATTACGACACGGTATCAATCCGCTGGTTCGGCCCTCGGGCCTATATTGCTACGTGGTTTTGCGTGAGTGAAGAAGCCGGTATCATCCCTTTAACATTGACCAACCATAAACTATTGCAACTTTAGTGGCTCTCACTGTAATTAATTGTGTTCAATTGTTATGTTGCAGGAGGTAACTCTTTTACCGCAGCAAGTATTACATCTGAAAGGCCCTAATCTTCCTGATTATGAGCACGATAATGTTACCCAGGAAGAACAAGAACATTACCTTGATGCTTTGCTCACAAATCAACTTATGCTGGCTCGCACAGTTTGTTCCGATTCGCCATTTGCTGTCCTACTACAACAACGGCTTACACTCCTGCAGAGAATGTTTCATGCTACTTGGAGTAAATATCATGATAAAGAAAAGGTATGTATTTTGGTGGTAAGCTTTTTCACATTCTGTTTGTTGACATGTTTTGCTTCACACAGGTTTTAGCATCAGTGGGATGAAAGAGGTATAAAGCACTGATCATTTGCAAAGCCCGATGAGCATGAAAGTTGCAAAATTTGTTTGTGGACTGTTGCTGCCGTGTTACAAGTAATTGAAAGTCAAGTGTGCTGATTATTAATAAACTTCTTTCCTGACTTAGATAAAACATCAACCAGGTTCTGAGGATGGTGGTGTAAGCTCAGATGCAGAGAAATGTGGTCAAAGCCAGACCAGAAGCGGAACAGAAGTTTTAGTGGAAATGGGGGTGAAAACTGGACTTAGTCTACTTTTTGCCTTGCTGAAACAAAGCTGGCAAAGGGAATCTTCTTCAGGTATGGCTTGAGTTTTATTAAGTCTTTGCAATTTAAAATCAGATCTGGCTCATTCTTGAGCTTAACTAAATTGACTGTTGTAAAAGAAATGCATTAATTTATTTGGTCAATTTTCCTATAAGTGTGTAATTGTCTGAATAAATGTTAGTTATGTGTTAGCGTTACGAAATACTTTCAAAAATGGCTAGGATTTTTGACAATGAGTTTTTACCCTTCACTTTTTCGTTACTAGTTCCAAGACAATAGCTCGGTCAATGTAAAACTAATATGGAGCATTTAAAAACCACAATGCTTACGACATTATGGTTTTTCCCAAGGAATGATAATTTTGTCTCAGTAGAGATGGCACAATACAAAAATTTTGTATCCCGATAAAGTTTGTTAAAATTATCGCGAATAATCGATAATATCTCGATGAAACAAATTTTGTTAAAGAAAACCTTGGCTGTAGCCTACAATGCAACCTTCTTCAAATGCGAATTGTGAGGCACTCGACATTTGACAGTTCTGCTGCTACTTAAATATTGTTTGCATTAAACTAATTCTCAAATCAACTAAAGTGACTAGCAACAGTATTGCACACTAGGTTGGGGAGCCCTTGTAATTCAGCGTGCGACGCCACAAACCGTTTGTTTCTAGCTATTACGGTTTCCGAGATGTGACAATTTTAAACAAAGGGGTTTGCACGATAATTGGATAAATCTAAAGAAGTGCGATACAATAATCGGCAAAAAATTTTATCACTCTATTTTCTATTATCGTGCCAACCCTACTCATTAGTGTCCCAGGCCTGCAACCAGGCAGTCGGGATGGTGGATTTGTAAGTCACTGGTTTGACTGTTTTGAGCTCTCACAAAACGGTTGTAGTAGCAGAAGTTGTTTCAAGGGCCATCAAAAGTCAAAAAGTGCAAACCTTTTACTCATATTGGTCCAAAATGACTATAAAGGATTTATTGGCGAGAAAGCTTCATGGTTCAAAATTACAACTTGCTTTGTAACACGTTGGTTCCATATCCAGGTGGCGGGGTGCTTATCTTCGGATACTGTCCCAAAACCCGGATGAAGTTGGCTGCAGTACGTCTCTCCTGTCACAAAGCAGGTGACTACTGTTGCACCACACCTGATTGTAGTGTATGTCCTTCTCTGCCGTACAAATGGTAGCAGAGTTGGCTTTGCAGATTTAGGCCGCTGTGTGGAAGCCCTTTTTCAGCTTACCTAGACAGACAACATAATTATGCTGTTTGGGTTGGATGTTGAACCATCAACTTTGTGGTATTCATTTGGGTTGTTACATGTTAATTTTTTTAATGTAATTCATGAATGTTAGGGATTCTCCCCCCCCCCCCCCCTCAAATTTGAGACCTTTGGAAATGTTGGTTTGTTGTGAAGTAGGACCATTTATTCCTATTACCTTCCCAACACTTCCCTCCCTGCCTGTATCACATTTTCAGCATTTTTCTTGCCCAATTCAAACGTATGCCTTACAGCTATCATAATATTCATAAAATACACGTGTTTTCCTATTATTATTATTATTATTATTATTTATATAAGAAGTACAGCTGGATCCCTACAAAAAGAATATTTACACAATCGCATTACAGTATTATTGTACTCGGACACTGTCCTGAATTGCCACTTCTCTCTCTTTTTCTTTGTCAAAGCTTCTGTGTGTAATTTAAAATTCTTTATTTTTTTTTAATTCTCTAGCTTTTTCAACTTCATCATATTCCCGTTGTTTGTTTGATTCTCTTCCCTAACTCTGCTTCCAACTTTTCATTATCAAGTAACAGTTTTAACAGTGTGTAATTTAAAATTATTTCTTTGTTTTAATGCTCTAGCTTTCTCTACTTCACCATATTCCCGTGGTTTGTTTGTTTCTCTTCCCTAACTCTGCTTCCCACTTTTCATTATCAAGTAACAGTTTTAACATTTTCCACTATTTATACTTGTTTTCCCAATTTTAATCCCTTCCACGTAACAAAAAATGTCCATGTTAGCAGCGAGCTTTCTGTATAAGCATGGTAGTTTCCTTTGTGCATACTTACTCTTTCCAGTGCCTTTTTAATTAACCAGTGGTATGGTTTCTCAGCAGCTTTAAATGTTTTTTTTCCCTAATTTCTCAACAAAAATTCCAGCTCTTGTACATCAAAAGCAAAATTTTTAATAAATAAACTCTCCTCCTCTCCAACCATGCTCCCTACTATATTATTATTTCTAGTCGTCGGCGCAACAATTTCTACTACACGTAAATTTAATTGCATTCAGTTCCTGGGTGCTCTTTTATGTCTTGAGGTTTTTTGCTGTCTAGATATGGCCACTGCGCACGCGTCATGCACAGCCCGCCTATAAAAGCAGATGGCCCACACGTGGCGGCCATATATTTTCCTTAAGCTCTTATCGAAGACGGTCGCTCCAGAATTCAAAAACACTCTAGCACCTTTCGCCTCTAGATCTTTGGCCCGGTTGAAATGCCCTCATGTTCTTTCGTCGAAAGAAGAAAGACACTCACCCTAATTTTCGCATCGTGCCTCCGCATCATCGACCGAAGACTACTTTGGCTCAAGATCTTTCGCCATGGACTCGCTCGCCCCTCCCTTGAGCCTTTGCCGGAAGACCGAAGCATCATCGCACTACCCTCTCTGGCTCGCCAATCGACCTCCGCAGACCCGAATCACTCCACCACCTCACCAATTTCTTGCGGTCAACGACTTCTTTCGTCCTATCTTTCGTCGACTTCATCCTTACCTGCGCCAAACGTCGATGTCGCACCATTATGCACTGACTGTCGTCCACTGAATCTTTCGTCATCTGCATCTCACCGTCTCAAGCATCGTTCTGCAGAACTCCCATCTCGGGAAGTTCATCGCCTGATGGATCGTTCGATTAAAGAATTCTTCTACAAGACGAAACCCGAAAACCTGGCACCACCGCCTTCCTCACGTGACATCTCTTATGTCCGTGATTGGGTTACTTCTGTAGCGGCCGAAGCTACGACTGTCGAGGTGCTTGTAGCCTCGCCGATATCAAGATGGTTTTGACCTTTAAACTTCTAGTTTGGGTGGCAGTTTTTACTTTTGCGGAAACAGCACACATGTACTACTGGCCCAGTATGGGTAACAGAGAGTCATTGGTCCTAACTGTAGGCTAACTAGACAACTTTAAAGGGGGGTGTTCGCTGCCACCAGGTTGGTGTTGTTAATTGCAGCCCTGAGTTTAACTATCAAGTGGTTTTCTAAAATAAATTAACTCTAGCAATTAATCTCACTAGCAAGCAACTGGCGTTTCACAAACTCTTGGTTTATTTAAAAGACAGTTAAAATATAAACAACAATTACATGTAGTGTTTACTAGTGTTACAAGAAAGCTTTAAATAAAAAGCACTGCAATTTTTACATCAAAAATCAAACAGGAATTTACAAGAAATTAAATTCAAACTTGACATATTAAACGCAAAGAGTAATTACAATTTCAATTAGAAAATGTTTACGTGTGTTCGACCCGGAACTCTCTATTAGGTGCAAACCGCGGCAATTACACAAAATAGCATTAGATTTTGTTTCTTAAGTCCGACCTAAGATCAAATCATTCAATCCGTTAGATTCTACATTATTTGGGCATTCACTATTGAAGTTTCGCTTTGGTAAATAAGCAATCTTTCAGATTCCGAGTTTAGATTAAATCCATAATAATAAACACGGTTACGAGAAAAGCTGGTTTTTAGGAAGGGACCGTGAATCCTGACATTATGGGGGTGGGAGACCAAGAATACCAAGGCGAGACCACCCATAATTCTCAAAGTTTTTAGGTTGATGTTAAGTTTAAAACTAAAATTTCGAATGGGTTTTCCAAAATTAAATTTTCTAAACTAACACTAGTCTAATACGAACCACTACCTTTGCCCGGCATGGCAACAATCGGACGGGACATCTCCTTTACCGACCGGCGTAGCTACCTCTGGCTTTGAGATCTGTTAAGCGTGTGCTAAGGACTGAGGGAAGCTGGGGCTTTTTATGCTAGAGGCCGGATTCTCACGACCAAAAGCGCGGATGGGTAGGAGAGCTACGGGGGTCTGATTGGTGGAGGGCTTGGAGAACAATGGGAAAGTCGGCAGAGCAAAGGGTTTTTGCTTGGCACCGTTCAACTGTATGACTTTGGGAGTAGAGATAGGCCAATTGAGTTATACCAGGAGGAAATTAATAAAGCATACGCAGTATGCGAGGAGTACGTTACTTGGATGATTCCGCAACCGGCAATTACCGTTTGCCCTGCCATCATGCGGCAGATTTTGGCCCTACGACTAATAGCTGCGTTTGTCGCCAGATGGCGAAACTGGTATTGAGCAACAGTATTTAAAGTTACGTTTTGTGAAGTTTAATGTAATTATTATTTTTACTCCTAAAATGGTGTATTATGGTTTATCCTGTTTTGTATAAGATTCAGATTTTGTAAAATCTAGCCAATCCCAGACAGTCTAGTAAAGCTACGATGGGCCACGGTTTGAGCTCACGTTTTGGCCAATTCGACGGAAAACAACAATGGCGTCATTGTCTATCGCTTCGCCGGCTAACGTTCGTTGTAACTTGCACGTATTGACAATTCGGGTAGATATATGAAACAAATTACAACGCTGACGAGTGAGGTAAATCATTCTAGAACCGCTGGAAAATCTCGAAATGTAGTTTACTGCGACAGATACCTAAAATCCACTCGAAAAAAAAAACTGCGTTTCAGTGGTTAGGCTTAGCCATTAACGGGTGTTACAAGTGAATCCATTACGTGGAGGATGGTTGCCCGTCATGATGATTGCTTGTGGAAAGCGAGATCGGATTTAAAAGAATGGCTGCGTGATACAGATCGAAGCTATAATTCATTGGTTTAAACTATAAGTCAAAGTACGTGAAAGTTTAATTTAACAACTACGTCAGCAAACTACCTTCTCATTCGGCTACGCTATTTTTGTAGCTCAAGAAGAAATTAATCTGTAAACTTTGTATATTTTGTTATCCACTCATTCTCCGAGCTTGGAAATTGTTAACCATCGTGCTAATTACAAACCACACGTCTGTTAAAATATATACACGCTATAGTTTATTTAAATTAAATAAACGTATCGTTAACACGTCTGCACGTTCCGTCAAAAGAGCAAAGTTTTAATCAAACTCCCGTCGTAGCATCCAGGCACCGTATCACATGATATCCAGTGTGTGCTCCCTTGTAGTTTAAAAAAAATGCCGTATAATTATAAGGCCACTCAATCAGGGCCGTAGTTACCCAGTGGGGGGGGGGGTGGAGGCAAGAAAGAAGAGGGTGTAAAAGAGCTTACTTTAATCTGAAGTGCAAACCTTAAAGTTAGACTTCATTCTTTCGTTGTTATGACGTGGAGGGGGGGGGGAACCTTTGGTCGGGGCATAAAGTTACCAGTTTGAACAAAAAAATTGCCAATCCCAGCCCTTCCCCCCCTCCTACTCCCACGGCCTTGCCCACATTGGCTTTCACTGTAGCTCCCTACGCTAACACTACGTTTTTCTTCGTGGAACTAGCTTTGTTTTAGTGCTCATCGATTACACACTTGTTTCAGTTTAGCTCATCGGTTCTCAAAAATTATGAACGCCGTGTTTTGCACACGAAAATAAAGCCCCCGGGTGCTCATTCGACAAAATACCGTAGGCGAAATTAAATAAAAAATGTGTTACACTAGCTTATATGACATATACACGTTTGTCTAGCAGTAAGTTACATCACCAACCTAGCGGCTCTGAAACACCACTCTCATGCGACTGTGACTGTGCTCCCGGACCACTGCACAGTGACTGAGGTTGGCGCTAACGACCTGCTGTCGACGCGCCATCCCCCCCCTCCCACCACCACCCTCTCCGGCACCTCACAGCGTTGAAGTACCTCAACATTCCAGTGGCCAGTGGCTGCGTACTGCTACCCCCTCCTCCCCCGACCTGCAGCCAATCCGTAGTTGGTGGGGCGCGGGGAGGAGCAAAAGTGTGACGTATAGATACGGTGGCGGGGGAGTGGGAACACTGAGGAAGAATCTACGTATGCTTCGTTCGGTGGGAGGTGGGGGAGGGGACGAAAAATTGATTATGTAAGTGAAGCAGAAGTAGTGCATCGTAGCAAAGTTTCATCGTAGTTAAATATAAAAATAAAAACGTTTGAAGATAGACGACGCAGCAGGAAGAACCGGTGTTCCTTCACGTTTGGGTAAGGTGTGGGGGAAAGATGAAGCGATGGTTGGGGGAAAATTATTATTGGACACGTAGTAGGTACATTGAAATGTCTTTATCGTAGTCAGTGAATGCCCCCCCAAAAAAGCAGCAAAGTAATTTTAGAATGTGGCTTCGGAAGAATCTTGACAAGCAAACTAAATTCCACAGGTGGATACTGCGTCAGCTTTTCAAACCCAAAACAGTGGATTCTGAAAAAAGGGAGGGTCCACGCATACAGGAATGTTGGGGGGGGGGGTAGGCGTGTATCTCATAAACATTTTTCTTTGGGGGTGGGGGGAGAGCTGGAGGAAGACATAATTGGGTAACCAACGTTCTATGCAAAGGTCTTTAATGAAGAACATAATGAGAAAGCTAAGTATTTTAAAACATCCCTCCTATGTGGAGTTTTATTGTGCATGCTGAAGGGGAAGCTAAAAGACGGTTGACGGGGGTGTAAAAATGTGTAATTTGCACCCCCCTCCCATTCCCAGGAAAATGTTTTTTACGCCGCTGGTTGTTGGTAATCTAACAGTTCCTTTCTAAAGCACCGAACAGTGCGAACAGAACGCACCACTGTTAGAGACAGTTTGGCTCCAAACTTTACGTCGCGCGTGCGCAGTGATGTTGCGTCAGCCGTTCAGCACCTTCCTAAACTACAACACAGCTCAACAGGCTCCGCAAAGTATTCGATACGTCATACCTTCACCGCAACCAGACCTGGCTAATGGATCTGACCAGGATTGGCTAATAGATGTGACCAGGCGAGAGCAATGCCAAATTGCGAACCATCGCAGGAAGGTGGTTTGCTGGGCTGGAGGTTTGAGCATGCGCAAGCTAACAGTTTTGACGAAACAGATTCATCCCTTACGATGTTGACGTCAATTAAGCCGCATCAACACGGATATTAGCAGGGAATGTTCCAAACTGTCACCAACAGTGGTGCATTTGGTTCGCTTTGTTTGGTCGTTTAGGAAGGTGCCGTAATAATGCAGATTGACTATGGGGTAGTTGGTTGCCATCAGTGCATAGGATGAATGCTGCAGGACTACAGATGAGGCAGCAGTTTGATGGGCTATCGAAGTAATGCTCGATTAGAATGGCGTATTACGCTAGGTTTAGCTACTTAATAAAATACGTAATAATATATAAACAAACTTGTTTGTTTGTAAATAAAGACTTATCACTAACAATCACATAACCGCTAAGTCCATCAAGCTCTCATCGGATTGAAGGGGGGGGGGGGAGGGACCATTGTTTACATGCGTGGCTAACCAGTGTTCAGAAAAAAAACCGCCGTTCGCTTTCCAAACCACAGTTCTCGTCACAAAATATGAGTAGGATGGCCTGCCGGCCTAGCAATGCCACAACCGCTAAACCGTCCCCTGTCCATCAAGCTTTCGTCTAGTGTGGGTTGGGGTGGGGAGATTGTTTACACGCGTGTCTAAGCAGTGTTCAGAAAAAAAACCGACGATCACTTTCCAAACGGTGAGAGCAGATAGCGAGCGTCGTCTGCTCAAAACAAACAGGGATTGAACCTGCGAATTGAAACTGGGAAAAAAAAACTCCCGTTTACTTTCCAAACGGTGAGAGCCGGTGAGAGCAGAATGCGAGCGTCGTCTGCTCAAGGCAAACTGGGATTGAAGCTGCGTTCCTCGCTCACTATTAGTGAAGCGAGGACCGCAGCTATCTCAGCTGGTTTGCATCTACTACGTCAGCCTTCCCCCTAAAATGCGAATGTGTTCCGCTCTCTGATTGGTTAAAGCGATATCGCCTTCTGATTGGTTGAAAGTCGAGTGAGCTGGTTCAAAGAACGTGTTTCGTTGGAACTTACAAACCTGTTGTACGACACTGGCCCACTTTAAATCAAATGTAAGCAAACTAATCTGCGTAAATTCAAGCATATAAACCAAAATCAAGCATGTAACTTAATTTCTAAAGCGTATAAACTGAAATAATCTACAGAATTGACAAGAAAATCTGATATTTTCGCTTAGGCTGGGGTTTACGTGCTGTGGTGAAACCCCATTCCAAAACGACAAGTGCCGCATTCTATGGTATGTGTTACAGTTGTGTACTCCCAGCTTTCATTTCCTCCTGGTTATACTCATTGTTTGGAACGTGAAAAGGCCTTTAATTGTTATTGATTGTTTTCATATTAAACCACGATGTTAGGCATCGCGACTATTGAAGGAAAGATCTCAATATATTCGGTTTTTAATAGTAGGAGGCCAGGTTTTACTTTGGGCATAGGTAGCCAAGTCGATTTTCAAGGAACAACTAAGTTTACATAAAAAAAATGTGTCCGTAAAATTCGAAGCATCATGTTGCCTAAGCTCCGGTAGTGGTGATGGCAAAAGATTACGTTAAAAGATTATTATAAAAATAAAAGGTTAAATGTACCATCAAATGCCAAAACGCATTTTAAATAGATTAAACATTATTTGCAGCAGCAGATAATTGGTTTTTGGATGTCGGACATTTCTCAAGTGCATTCAAAGTCGTCACTTTAAATAAACTTAAGAAATAGCAAACAAAATGTGTCTGTACATGAAAACTGAGGTTAAGTACCTTCGTAGAGGAAGCCCCTCCTATCAAACACTAAGCTAATGTTTTGGGCTTTATGCCTGAAAGAAATAAACGAAAAATAAATACAATTTTGACAATTTTGAAAAATGGCGTCTCGTGCGCTACGTGAGTTACGGCTCGTTTCGTACGTTTTTCAAATGGTTGTTGTGGAAGTTCTAGATGGAATTTTCCGGGGGAATGCAGATAAAGTTCTTGGCTATTCAGAGCTTGAAAGTTGCGACAGATTGGACCATTTTTCGTGGAGTTACAGGTTGTTGAAGTTGGGGTTTTTCACGGCCGTAGCGCCGAGGAAAAAAAACTGTTCGTTGCCGTAAACGAAATTTACCCTCAGGTTTTTGATGGTTTGAGTCGAGGTTGCCTCTCAAATCGAGTGAAGAACCCTGCCTTCTTTACACTTCATCCGACAATGATTCACGGAAAAGGAAACTACCACCCTCTTCAACTCTGGCATCAAAGAAACGTCGCTCATCATCCTCCTCATTTGACTTGCAACGTCTCCTTAATACCATTTTGCACCTTGACGACGGCTTGGATTCCACATCTGCTCTCGCGAGGAGTCGCAAAATCTCACCGCAAGTTAATTTCAAACAACAATCTCTGGACCCATATGAGGACTCCTTACAAGCTGGCAGTGACCCGACAGGCATTCCGATCTTTTACCTAAAGAGTGTCGAATCCATCATTCCCGACAAATTCCTGCACAAGCCTGGACCATTGCTCCCTTCCACGAAGAACAGAGGCTTCTTAACTGGATTCGGCTTTGGTTTACGTTAAAGGAATAATCGTGAAAGAGCGAAAGTCGGCCAATCCACAACTTTACTCACCACTCTACTCCGAACTGGTGGCTCTCTCTTGGGTAAAGACAAACCCCTCTAATTGGACAAAGACCCCCTCCACCTAAAGCTGGTCTTTTCGTTCATCGGGTGAAGGCGCTGCAAATCCGAGACAGTTTGAAACTTATCAACAGTCTGAATTTCTGGCCACTGAAGCTAAAATGGACTTTGGCACTGCGCTCTTCATCCCCAGACATGCTAACGTCCCAACTGGTGTCCTACAAGAGAATGACAAAATCCTACATCTAGGCCTACGAGCCTCTTCAAGAGCTGACGTTCTCGGTAGGGCTATCAACGCCCTTTGTGAAAGACTTTCTCTTAATTAAGCAGAAAAACATCCAACACCTGCACTTCTTAATCTCCGAACTCTTCAAAAAGATGTCTTTCGCCACCGTTCACTTCTTCAGTTGGTTCACGGAAGCACTATTAAACTCAAGTCTCCTACTTTGGGACATTGCTATCGGCACAACCTCCAACTTGAACGCATCAACCAAACATATCTTGCGCAACCTACCACTTCATGAATCAGACACGCTGTTCAGGGGCCTCATCCCAACGTTGGCACCCTATTTAGACATCTCTCTCAAACAGAAACCTCTCCCAAGATCCTCGTCGAACCAGCCATTTCGAAAGGCCCAGCCTTACACCTATTCGTCTCCAACTCCTACATCCCAGCAGTCATCCAAGCCCCGCTCCGACCCATCTTATGGCAATTCATCATCCTCACGTGGAAACCACCAATCTTTTCCTGGCAACAACCAAAGCAAAAATGGGAACCTCCACAGCTCCACCCTGGACAACCACAGTAAATATTCTTCCACAACCAACAAGAGCAGATCCCGCCATCGCCTATGCCAGTCGGCAGACATATCATGCATTTCCTTCCGGCTTGGAAACAGATCACAATAGACAAGACAATCCTCTCCTTACTATCCCTTGGTTTTAGCCCTCTTTCCTCAAAAAACCTTTTCTCGTAACGTCACAACCATGGGAGTTCGCAACAAAACCCTCTGTAGCATTAACCAAAGACGTAAATGAACTCTTAAACAAAAATGCAATTCGTCTCTGCCCCGATCAGTCCAAACCTGGCTTTTACAGCTCCATCTCTCTCACACTGAAGAAATCTGTTGGCGAAAGGTTGATATTTAATCTCAAACCACTAAACCTATTCATGTTGAACCCCCCACTTCAAAATAAAAACCCTGGAATCCATCCGACTCTTGCTAAAACCCATGGAATGGACAATACCCATCGACCTCAAGGACGCTTACCTCCTTGTTCCGTTACACCCTGCATCTCTCCATGTCTTCCAGTTCATGTACTAAAACAAGGTTTACGAATTTAAATGCCTCCCGTTCGGACTAAACGCTGCCCCCCAAATTTTTACCCTGGTTTTGAAACCTGTTCACAGCCATCTTCACCGCCACCACATTACAGAAAATGCGTTCCTCGACGACTGGCTACTCAACAACGTCAGTCCTCAACAACTACTTCAAAATCGCCATCGACCTTCCTACACAGCGTGGGCTGCGGCATCAACTGGAAAAATTCAAGGTTCAACCCCTCCCAACTCTTCACCTTCCTCGGAGTGGAATTCAATCTACAGGATGCCTCTGTAACCCCATCAACAGACAGAAAGAACGACCTTCTACCTCACGGATACTCCTCTCAGGCGCCCAGCCACTCGCTCACATCCCTAAACTCGCTCATAGGAAAACTTGGACTCAATAGCCAACCTTTACCCTACGACAGATGGATGACTAGCCCCTTTCACAATTTCCGGATCGACACTTGGGGCTCTCACCACCCTACATCCAAAACCACCATGCCCTCAGACATGAACTTCCCACGGGCTTGCCTGGACTGGTGGATGGACGAAATCAACCTGGCCAAATCAGCCCCTTTACACAACCATCTCCGGACCTCCTCCTTCTTACCGATGCATCTCTAACTGGATGAGGAGCACATATTCAACATCACGAAACATCAGGAACTTGGCCTCCTGGCACATCCTACCACATCAACATCCTCGAAATGAAGGCAATCTACAACGCCCTGGATCATTTTTGGCACCTTGTAGCAAACAAAAAAGTCCCAAGTCCAAGCCGACAGCACCACGGTAGTGGTATACATCCGGTGGAACCCGATCCCGCCCCCTACACCTCATAACCTCAAAGATTTTCAAGCTTTGTGAAGAACTCGCACAACACTTCAACCACTCCACATTCCTGGCAACCGAAATGTGATAGCAGATGCCCTTCTCTCACAACAAACCACCCTCAGGGGAATGGGCTCTCAAGACATCAATTTGCGAATATCTCTTCAGCATCTGGGGCAAGCCAATGATCGACCTATTCGCCACGAGGCGCAATGTCAAACTTCCCCAATTCATCAGCCCAGTGCCGGACGACCAAGCCTGTGCCGTGGATGCACTAACCTTCCCCTGGAAGAATCTGTACGTTTACCTCTTTCCCCCGTTCAAACTTATACCAACGATCCTCTCGAAGATAGGACAAACCCAAGGCCTCTTCCTACTAATAGCACCAAATTGGCCAGCAGCTCCATGGTTCCCCCAGCTCCTAAACCTACTCGTAGATCTTCCAAAGAACTTCCCGACTTCCCACACCTGCTATCCCAACAAGAAAGGAACCAAAATCCACCCAAACTCCAAAATCGTACATCTGCACTGGTGGCTACTATCGTAAATTGTGTATTAAACGCTCAGTTGGAGCTAAAGCCCACCCCCTAAAATGCTGTAAAGTCAAAATCATGAAACGATGGAGCTAACGCCCACCCCCTAAATCTTTGGTTTTTCTGTCACGAAATTAACTAAAAGCATCATATTTCTCTCTCACATAAGCTACATATTTTTTTTTAAATTACAGTAGTGCTTTTAACAATAAACCTGTTTAAACCAATTATAGTGAGAGTCGATTAGTTTTCCCTTGCCAATACAGCGATCGATATGGCTACTAATTGACTAACACGTGTGAATAATTACCCCTCCTAAGAATACAATCCATTAATCCAAACATCCAAATGATTTCTTTGCCACGGTTCCATGACGCATATGCAACCATAAAACCAGTGGTCACTTGCATTTCTGGCTTTTCATCATTAACTGCGATGGATGGCATGTCGGCGCACACCTCTCAATTCAAGACGAGCCCACTACGATTCTTCTATTGTTTTTAGAACACTAGTGAACTGAATCAACATTACAAATATTCAGCACCGTTTGACAGTTTTATGATACGGGAGACCTCCAAACCGTTTAGTCTCAGCATTTTGCACATTTCATTTTTCCGACTGCGACGTTGCGACGTTGCCACGTCGCACAACTGATAAGGATGAAATATCTAGATAGCACAGTCATCGCCCAAAAGTAGTTTATGAATTTGCGCACCTCCCCCCTCCCCTCCCTTGACAACAAACAAAATGTCATACAGTAGAAGTTGTTTTAAATATTTCTCCATCCCCCTCCAAAAAAAAAAGTCCTAAGCATTAAAGTCATGAACGATTGTCCAAACAAGTAGCCTAAGTCTACTCTAATTTTGCATGCCTACATGACTATACAAGCTTGTTATCCAGTTCGTACGAATACGATCAGAGGATCTAAAAATAACTGTTGGCTATGGTGATTGTTCCAAAGGTAAATGTGCTTCAAATTAGGCCTACATGAAACTGGAGAACGATGTAGTTTCTTTAGCTAGGTTTACTTAAAACTTAACGAAATTTATTTACAATTTTTTTTAAATTTAATATTAAAGGATTTATATAATACACACTGTGGAGGTTTAATGTAAACTCGTGTAGATGTTAAAAACGTGATAATGAGAGTCAGTTTTACCATGGTGGGCAGATTTGTCTGGTTGATTCCGATAACGAACGAGATTCGGAGCCATTATTTTGTTTACATATTTGTGGATGATCTTTTTAACGCCCACCCCCGATTTTAGCCAAATTAACTGTATAAGCTCATGGCCATTTAATACGCGATTTACAGTATCATCAAACTCGTCCAAGAGGCGGGAGTTTTTGAGGGACAGGCCACCAGAATCGCCAGCAAAGCACTTGAAACTCTACCAACAAACTTAACAACAGCCACTGGGAACGATGGTTTCATTGGTGTAAGCGAAAGAAGGTTAATCCAATCAATCCCCTTATTCAAGGACGGACTTAAGAGCTCCACCATCCTGGTTTACCAATCGGCACTGAACTCTTGTCTTTAAAGCCGCTGGAAACAAACATCTCCTCGAAGACTTTTCGCATCTCCACTTGACTGAAATTTTTCGAAGTCAAACGTTCTTCTGTCCACTGAACCTTTCCTCAATGGGACCTCCCACTCGTCCTGGAATCATTAATGAAAGAACCATACGAATCCATTGAAACCTGCCACATCAACCACCTAACAAGGAAGAGGGCATTTTTAACCTCACTAGCCGCAAGTCTTCAAAGCAGTGAAATGCAAGCCCTTTTAAAAGAGCTCTTTTTCTTTGATAACTGCAAATTCATTCATCTGAGATCCTACCCCGACTTTCAAGCCAAGGCACAGAAACCATCGGAACTGTCAAAGCCAATCATCATTCCAGCGCTCATAAACATCATTAATGACGAACCCTAAAGAACATTATGCCCGGTTCGGACCCTACGTTACTATCTCAAGTATACAGCTGACCCCAAATGCCGAAAAGTTCGTCTGCAACTTCTTCCTACCCTTCACCAAAGGCACTAACGTCACCTCAGACGACCAGAACATCAGTTGCACTGACAACAACATCATGGTCATTGCACATGAACTTCGGCACTCTCAACCTCTTGGGCGTTGCACAACCAGGTCTTCATCGCCGAAATCCTTCAAGCTGTGTCATGGAGAAGCCAAACTGTCTTCACAAGTCACTACTTCAGGGACATGACAAGACAGGAAGATGGACTACATCGTCTGGGTTCAATTGTAACAGCCAGAAGTGTCGTCCAACCCTCCTTAGGCACTTAAAACAGAAAAACGAAGACCTCCAGAAGACGGAAGCAAGATCTCGTGGCAGAAGACCTCCAGAAGACGGAAGCAAGACCTCCCTTCTAACAAATCGGCTCTTTTCAGGGCCACCACATCCTATGAAAGAGATCCAAATTCCTCTTTCTGTTTTTTTTTATCAATAAAAGTGCGAAGTTTTGGTAAACTTTTTTGGGGAGCCAGTCCGCAACCTGTGGTAACCCGTCATGATGCTGCCCGCCACCTATACTGGCGAGGTCTACTGTAAATGCAATTAAATTTACAGGTAGTAGAACTTTTCTTGCCGACGACTAGAAAGAAACCTAAATTTTTCCGGGGTCAATTATTGAGAGGAAAAGAGATGGCCGCCTCTTTTATAGGAGTTTATAGTTTTATGGGGTTGTGCACTGGGCATATCTAGAGAGCGAAAAACCTCAAGACAAAAAAGAGTACCCAGGATAAATTTTCCTTAAAACGATAGAAACCAATTATGACCCCGGAAAAATTTAGGTTTCTTTATAATGGGGTCCGGGCCATTATTCCCAACAAAACAAACCACTCAC
>JAHWFP010062662.1:0-12511 GCA_023313725.1 Lithobius niger
AAAAAAAAAGCGTCTCCACCGTTTACAGAACATTAGGGATTCTTTTGTTTTTCGGTAGTCAATTTTGCAAAATCTAGAGTTAGCTATCGTCATACAGTTCTAACCACTATGTTCTAGCTTTTAGCCTTTTATTATTTGGTACAGAAGGTTTAAAATTTGGTAACGCAGTACAGATATAACTAAGTGAGTGGCTAGCACTCTAGCCCGTTCACAGGTTGCTGCATTGTCCGACATGCAGCTTTCCTCCATTGCACCATCGGTGGACCTGCAACGGTGGACCTGCACCGAACCAGTAACTGTAAAGCCCAACTGAAAAGGTAAGAATAAACATGATCTGAGTTGAACTTTGTGATTTGTGTGATTCGGTTGCACATAACTTGCCCACCAACAGTGTGTGACATCTAACCGAATTTATTTATTGTGCAAAAATCAGTAACAAAATATAAATCAATACAGAACAAACAAAGGTAGTATAAAAAAATCTGGAAAAACCAACATCGTCAGAAGTTTGTGATGCACTAAATTCCAGGAGATCCCGACCATAATTCACAGAATGAGCTTCTAGACTGTGGGCCAACACACCAAAAGCTTAAATTAAACACGGTGTTTGCCATATTAAATGACTCAAGCTAAATTCGCATTTGACCACGAATGCGCTGAGTGGGTGACTTTTGTTTTAACTTAATAATTTGCATTTGTCTGTTTTGTCTGATTATACCATGTTCACCGTCAAACACATGAACTAAATTTGAACGAAATTTAGTAGTTGCAATCTTCTGAACTTTGGCCGAACAAGGTACACACATGGTTCTGCGAATAAAGCACTATTTTGGGTTGTAGAGGGAGAGAGGTAAAGGACCATGTAAAGGTCCATATGCAATTTCAAGTGGTTTAAGTTAAACTGTGCAGACTAATTACAGCGAAATTTAGTAAATATTTTCTTGAAGTTATGCTAAATGTTGTAATTACGTGGTGCTTATAGAAGTTGTTAAAGAAAATGAGTAAAAATACGATTTTCAACGTGTACATAATGAAACAATAATTCCACTAGACCAGATGAATATTTACATCTGATATTCTATTACTTTTATTAATTTTTACGGCTGACTCTTTTCCCCTGCACTTGTACCAAGCACAAACTTAGATGCGACGGAGTCGTTCAGTAACAGCAAAGAAATAAATTTAGTCAGTGTAGGCATTGTAAACCTGCAGAAAAAGAAATGACTTGAGGCCTAATTGTCTGGATTCAAAAAAATATAGTTGGAGAAAAGCTACTGTTTGAATCCTGAGTCACTTTCCAAATAATCCTATACTTTACCCCTTACACAGCAGGTGCCGACACAAGAACTCCAATAACTAAGTTAGTATTGAAAATTAAACTTCATGAGAGTTCTCTGACAATCTAAGTGAAAAAAGCAAAGCACAGCAGAGTTGTAAGAAGCTTGGCTTTGAGCCAAGGGAATGCAATGTTAAATTAAGCTACCGAACCTAGAGGTTTTTTTGCACCATTAGAGGACTTTTTACTAGTTTTTTCAAGTGTCAAGGTTTGCTTTATAAGATATAGTTACAGCCAGTTTTGCACAAATAAAAACCACGCTACTTTTCGGGAGGACAACCTCCCGTCTTAAGGTAAAAATAAACCACTAAAACATTTTAAGGTTTGCTTTAGTCAGTCATTTGATTCGATCCGGCATTTACTTGGCTGGTGACCGACCATCAGAATAACAAACGTTTCTACGCAATTCAAGGAAATAACATTTGATCATCATATGTTAATCACGACAGAAAGAAGATATGCATTCAAAAACATAGGAATCTGCAGATGATACACGTTCATTTGAAAAGAATGCTTGGAGAATACCTTTTAAAATGGGACCAAAACTTCAGTTTAGACTGGCTAAGGGAATCTAACATTTACTCCTTAAATAGGGTGACGAAGCTCTTTTCACGAAATAAACTTTGCAGTAGACATTATGTTTATACCACGTCACAAATTTTTTAAACGTCTTCGAGTAATAGTTTTACAATTCATATTGGAAAAACCTATTTGTGTAAACTTATATATATATAAAACACCCATTGTAGCGTCTGGGAACTTCTCATTGCAGTATATTTTCTCACAGCAGTTTCATTTTTCTTTTGATTTGTTGTCTTGCATTTTTACGTTTTAGAATTCATCATGCATTGCAATCGCCGTACACTAATTTACACATTATCTAATTTTATAGAATTGGTTACAAATGTAGTATGAAATTAAAAGTAACTGTGTTATAATTAGGATTACTATTGCTTTTGACAGGCGTATGAACTATAAAATGAGTATTTCCTTGTAGAAATGCGTTACGAGTGTTTCTTGTTTTCCTGATTTCAAAGAATATTTTCCTTAATGCAGATTTACATCTTGCTATACATGCTTTAGCTTTTCATTCTTACGTTATAGCATTTTATCAATCTATATGCTTAGGTTGGGCAAGCAAATTCATCATTATGAATTATGCATTACAATGATAGAAGGCGAGCGACCGACAATGTCAAACAAACGGGTGTGGCCTGTAACAATCAGTAACAATCAAAATATTGGTTTAATAATGCTACCTCTTAGAGCAGACTTGAAGAGTTTCAAAGTTGGTTCAGTAACAATTACTGAATGCACGACCGTTGTTGGATTTATTGTGCTTGTTGTCAGAACGGAGAAACGGGCAATTGAGCGTCCTCCATTGAAGAAAGACAAATCAGCAGGGGTTAAAACGGAGGGGGACGGGGGACGGGGATTGGGAATCCGGGTCGGGGACGGGGGAGGCGGTGTGGGCCGAGAAAGGGGTTGGGGCATGGGGAAAAATCAGACCATACAACTGGGTAGGCCGCGGGGGGGTTCGGAGGAGGAAGCAGGGGGCAGCCATTTCATTCCATACTGCTTACTACAGTATTTTGCTCAGGTATGCGAGAACCGGCTAGACCGGCGTATATTACGCCGGGGGTACAGCTAGTTTAACAGTAATACTTATCAACAGTTATTTCTAACAGACCACAAAGAACTGCCAAAATAATTGTGAGTATGAAGCACACAAAGAGTCCAACAGCTTCTTCAATTCGTATGGAAGTAATTACGTTTGTCCTTGTACATTGGTATGAATTAGGCTTAAGAAAATGATTTGCCCAATCTTTTTTGAGTACTCCATTAGACATCATTATAATTAACCTAAAACAAAAGAAAACAATTGTAAAGAAACAATTCGATATTCAATCTTCATTTCATGCAGTAAACAGCTGAGGTTGAAGACAGAGTTAACTCCTGAGCAAGCATAGTGAATGAGGATGAATATTCGGCTGAAATATTATTTTTGTTGTACCTTCGTTTGTTCGGGATATGATAACGTTTGCAGTTTTGTTCAAATTTGGTTGAAATGTCATGCCAAGGGATCTTTGCGGCATGAAATGCACTTGTTGTAATATGAAAATTGTATCTCAAATATTCTCGGAATTTTTTTTTCCCCGTGGAAAAATTAGTCAATTTTTAGTAACGACGGTAAAGGAGCATCTATAAGGCTAGTGGCGTCTAGCATTACACTAACAACAGTACGCCATTTAACTGCCATAAATACAAGAAGTAGGAAAGTACTATTTCGGAAGCGCCGTAATTTTCCAAGATGGTTGCCCCCATGAGAAACGGAAGCGGAAGCGGAAGTGCCACCATTTTGAATTACATCACTGCCTATCTTAAAGGGAACCGGAAATGCCTCCATGTTGAAGAGTAGAACCGGAAGTGCCGCCATGTTGGGGTGTCCCAAATTGAAGTCGTCCATCTTGGGGTGTTCAATATTGAAGTCCGCCATTTTGGGGTTTCAGTTTCAGTTTCGATTTCCGAAATTATTTAAAATGCTCATAACTCGGGAACCGTTGGTCGTACATCAAAACAGATCGAAATTCGGGCAGCCTTTCGAGAACCCCACCGGGGGTCCCAGCTTACTGATGGCCGACCCACAATTCGAGTTCTGCAGTTGGCCCACCCCAATAAGTCGGGATTCATCGGTCCTAGAGTGAAACCGTTCGGGATTTAGCATCCCCGGTCTGTTCCCTACGAATGGGCCTCCTAGGAAATCGGGCACTTGAAATTTTCGAGTTGGCACCCTAATGACTCGGGAACCGCTGGTCCTAGAGTGAAACAGCTCGGGATTTGGCTACCCACCAACCAAAAGGAATTGGCTGGAGGGCCCAATCTCCATTATAGAACTGTACGTGGCTTTCTTACGGTACGGGCTACAAAAATTGTAGGGTTTAAAAAGCCAAACGTTTCCTTCTTAGAGGTCATAGTGAGTGTGTAGGACCGACATGTAGCCAAGAGGATGATTTATAAACATTACTATGCCGATTTTATGGATGCACTCATTCATACATACACTCACGCATGCGTATACACTGGTTGAGGTTTAGGATGGAAAGGAGAGGGGTGGGATAGGTTTGGGTAAGGGTGCAGCTACCTTTCCACCTTGGTTGGACCTGCCAGAGACCGAAGTTTCCGATGGTATAGCCGACCGCACCGTGTAGATGAGGAAGGAAAAATTAGAACTTCTCCTTCTCTGCGCCACGTTTGGCTCTCTTAGCAGCCGCATCTCTTAACCTTGCAGCAACCTTTTCCTCTTCGCTCATATTTGACTGCCTCTCCTTCTTAGCTGCTGCATCTCTAGCTCTCGCCTCCACCTTCTCAACATCTGGCATGATCTTTCTGTTGGTTGTACGCATAGCCTAGCTATAGTTGGTTCTTCCCAGCAAAGAATTTATTTGTATTATTCATATCATTGGTTAAAATATCATTTGAGACTAAAATGTACTGTACTGTCTACCAGTTCAGGAAAGAGCGATGGAGAAGCCTGGTCGGCAATTACGCACTGTTTGCCTGGAGAATGAAACATCCGGCTTACCGAGCGCTCTAGCCTGGTGGGGACTTCCGGTTTAGGAGGGAGCGAACGCTCACTCGCGTTCTGGAGTCGATGCAGGCAGCATGGGCTGCAAGCTGCAGTCATGTTGTTTAAGCCATGTGGTCAAGCGTGTGTCATTTGTTGTAACTTTGGAATGTCACTGTTAAATAAACAGTTGAACTTTAGTTATTCTTCTGAACCTTCTTTGAAACAAAACAGTAATTTGTAGAACTAGGAATTCGCTGGAGTAACGCGGACATTTTCCTACAGTGGTGGTAGACGTGCGTGGTTTTGTGACACGGACATTTGTGCGACGTGCATATTATTTTGCCGATAGTGTCGTCGTTCATTTCAAGAAGGAGTCTTCCGGAATTACGGTATGGTAACCTAACATTAACATTTTGGTAGGACCATTTAACGAGGGACAAGTTTTGTTCAGTTTTCCATCGTAGCGAAAACCCCCGTTATAACGAACTGGTTAGGCCTATCGTAACGAACGCTAGTCGTCCAGTCGTAGCGTTGGTTTTTGTGCTCGCAGCATTGAACTATTTTACTAACAGTGCTTCAAATAGAACTCGTTATGTTGCGTATTTTGTTAGTAGCAAAACCAAAACTTAAAATCAAATTAATCCAGTGACAAGAAACCACGTAGATTTTGACAACCCCCGCCATAACGACATCGACAGCGTTAGTCTGTCGCGGAGCTCAAATGCTTTTCGACAAATGCAGGAAATATTCCAGTGCACTCATTTCCTGCCGTCTATCCTGTTTACAGATGAGGCTGGCTTCACACGTGATGGCATATTCAACTATCACAACAACCATCTTTGGGACCATGCAAATCCGCACGAGGTACAACAATCTAGACATCAACAACAATTCAGTCTAAACGTTTGGGCTGGAATTGTTGGTGATCATTTGGTAGGGCCTTTTTTTCTACCTCGACGCCTAAATGGAGAAACCTACCTCCATTTCCTCCAGTATGACTTGCCCCAACTACTGGAAGACGTTCCCCTGGCAGTCAGGACACGAATGTGGCTTATGCACGATGGTGCACCTGCTCACTTCAGCCTTTTGGCCCGACATTACCTTGATGGAAGCTTTCCTGACAGATGGATTGGACGTGCAGGCCCAATAGCATGGCCTGCTAGATCTCCGGACTTAAACCCGTTAGACTTTTATCTTTGGGGACACTTAAAGTCACTCGTGTACAGTACACCAATTCCCAATGCTGATGTACTTCGCCAAAGGATTGTGGATGGATGCAACCAGATTCGCACAACCCCTGGAATCTTTGAACGGGTTCGTCGGTCCATGGCGCATCGAGGCAGAGGGGGGTCATTTTGAGCACCTACTATGATAAAACGCTTACGTTTAGTTTGTTTTCCGTCGTATTTATCTTTTTGAGTTGCTTGGCACAGAATGTTCTAGAGAGGAGGTCTTTTGCGGATGCGTATTGCAGTTAATTGCAGCAGAGCCGCAAATGCAATGATACTCAGTAAAACTTTGAGTAGCCATCTCCTGTTTACTTAATTATGTTTCATTTCTCGATTGTTTTCAATCACACAGTAATGTGATACGATGTGTTTTTCTGGTATGTACAATTTGTTTCATTAAAGTACAAGACCAAAGCAGTTACTCCTCTCTTCCCCCACGTTTGATCCCCCCCCCCCCCCATAAGAAAATTACCTCTCCCTCTGATAAGTTGTGCGACCCAATACTGTATTATGAAGTACCCCAAACCTGGGGGGGGGGGGGGCTGTAACTAAAGACTGGTGCATTTCCGGACCCATGTTTATAGGACTTTTTCTTCTTATCTTTGATCACACAGCGGACCCTCAAAATATTTGACACCAATTTCCGAACACCCTGTATATATTTATGGAAATATATATTTATTTGTGGTATTAGACATTGAGACAAGTGAAGGCAGCTCTGTGGTGCGTCTTGTGTAGCGTAATTTTGTTCGCAAATATGACAAGTGACGGGGGCTCAATTGCCATTCCAAAATTAACTGTGAACAATTATGAATCTTGGAAAAACAATTGTCGTTTTCTACTCCAAGAAAAAGGGTTATGGTCGTTTGTGGACCAAACTGAACCGGCATTATCTGCTTCAGCCTCAGCAAAGGAGAAGGACAGATACAATCATCGAAAGAGTAGAGCCATGGCAATAATATGCCTTAATGTTGAAACACGAATGCAGGATGTCATAGGAAACTTGTCTGATGCATATGAAGCGTGGGAAAAACTCAAAACTATTTTTGAACCAGTGTCTAGGGCTCGTGAGGCTAGATTTAGAAGTGAATTCTTTGCTTTACAATTAGAACAGAATGAGCCCATGGCATTATTTTTGGCTAGAGTTGACAAAAAGGCAGCTGAATTAGCTGATATTAAGGCACCACGTACAGATACAGAAATTGCATTCCAATATTTAGGAAAATTGCCCGAAGAATATGAGTACACTGTCCAACAGATTTATCACTGGAAAGATGCAGATTTCATTCCTTCAAAGGTTAGGGAGCAACTTCTAGCAGAATACTCTAGATTAAAAATGAAGCAGCCTACTGCAACTGCTTCAAATGTGATGGCTTCAGATGATCCCGAGTTCGCGAAAGCATTCGCTATGTTTCAAAAAGTATATAAACGTGCGCCATCTCGTGAACAACAAGTAGGCTTACAATTTCGTCAAGGTGGAAACTCCACTCGTGCGTGCTTCAATTGTGGTGAAAAATCCCATATGGTTAGGGCCTGCCCTCATCTAACATCTCAAGCAAACGAGAAAACCCCAAGTAGCAGTAGAGGCAACCCTCGACGTGGTAGAAGTAGGGGAAGAAATAAAGGACGTCCATCCAGCACTAACGACCGAGCCGGCAGTTTCTTTGTTGGTATAGACGAGCAGATCAATTCTTCAGCAGAGTGTGTGGAAGATGCAGATTTTACCCCCAGTGCGCAGATTCTTGGAAAAGTAACACAAGGTGATCCCAATTGGTGCCTGGATTCCGTTGCTACACACCACATATGTACAAATAGAGATTGGTTTATTTCACTTGCAACAGTGCAAGATAAGCAAGTTTGCCTTGGTGAAGGCACATCAAAAATTGTTGGTATCGGGCAAGTGACAATTCAAGTAAAAGTCGGTGATGTTACATGTACTATTGACTTACAAAATGTTTTGTGTATTCCGACCTTTTGCAAAAATCTCATTAGTGTTGGCTGCATCGATAAGTCTCTTTATCACATTGACATTTTTCAGGGACATATGAGTGTGTATTTACATAATGCAAATGAATGCCTACTGTATGGCAAGCGAATCGCAAACAAGTTGTATTGCGTATGCAATGTTGTGTCTCATAAGGTCAAACCAAAACATGTGAATAAAGCTGTAGCTTGTACAGCTGACTCGAGTAAGAGTTCCTTTGGATTAAGTTAGAATCAAAAGGGGGACTTTAAACGAAGTAGTGAAGTCGATAAGATTGGAGTAGATGATAAAGTTAAACCCAATAAGTCAGTTTCAGTGGAAACCTGGCACTTGAGGTTCGGTCATCAGCATAATTTGGGCCTTATCAATTTACAAAACTCCAAGGTTGTACATGGATACAAGTGGGAGTGAAGCCTAAATCTCCTCAGTGTGAGATATGCAAGGTAACCAAATCGACTAGGGCTAGTTTTAAGGGTATTGATGCTATACAGAGTAAGAAGCCCCTCGAGCTCCTTCACATGGATGTTTGGGGACCAAGTCGCACGGTATCCTTGGGTAATTGTAGATATGTGCTTACTATAATTGATGATTATACTCGTTATGCATGGGTGTTTCCGATCGTTAAGAAAAGCGACGTATTTCAAACTTTTGTTGACTTTCGTGCAAGAAGTGAAAGACAATTCAACCTTAAAATTGTAAATTCCGCACGGACCGAGGTATGGAATTTTGTTCAGGTGAATTTTGTGATTATCTACGTAAGTTGGGTATAAGATACCAGCGAACCAATGCCTACTCACCAGCTATGAATGGAATCGCTGAGCGATTTAACCGCACGTTGATAGAAGGGGTACGTGCAATACTTCACGAGACGTCTCTGCCACGCAATCTTTGGGCAGAATTTGTATGTACATTCACCTACCTAAAGAATAGGTACCCTCACTCAAAATTAGGCTTTAAGGTTCCTTACACATTATTGTTTGATCGAGGTGTATCAGTCAGACATTTACGAAGACCTGGTGCAATGTACTATGTACACTTCAATAAGCCGGGAAGGGATAAACTTGACGTTAAAGCATGGGAGGGGGCATTCATTGGCTATGCAATTGATACGGTAGGATATAGAGTGTGGAATCCCCAAACTAACATGATTGTTGAAACTAAACATGTAAAAGTAGATGAGAATAAGTTATGGGGAAGGGAGAAAAGGTCTTTGCAGTATAGGCCTAAGAGTGTTCTTAAACCCAGTGAAAGTGCAAACTAAATTTAACTATGAAAAGGGAATTAGTTCTGGTACAGAGTCAGAATCAGATGGTAATTCTAGTGTAGAATCAGAAGCAGAAGATAAGACTGAGGGCCCAGTAACCATTGAAGAAGTTCCTCCACAACCAATCATTCGTAGTAATAGTGTAGGCTCATCCCCCAAATTGGCTCCTTTAGATTATAAGAATTGGTGAAGGGAAGTAGTAGTCCATCAGACGGGGCGAAGGGTAGGTAGGATAGATGTGTACTATCGCACCCCAGATGGAATTACATTCCGTAGTGTTAATGATATCAAAAAAATATTGTGTAGAACGGGGATGTCAGTTTGAACCAGTGTTCGATTTTAGGGGTAGACGAACACCTGATCCCGAAAATGTATCCGCTAGTGAAAGGGATAGGCTAGTCCCGTTGATTTCAGTGATGCCGAGGTATACATGTGTATTGTTGAGCCAAGTAACTATGAGGAAGCCATTGCCTCTCCTCAAAAGTGTGAATGGAAAAGGTCCATGGAAAACGAAATTGCGTCTTTTAAGAAAAGAGGGGTATACAAAGAGGTTAATGTAACTAATGATATGAAAGTACTGGGATGTAAATGAATATACAAGGTAAAACAAAATACCGATGGAAGCATTAAACGTTTCCGCTCCCGACTAGTAGCTCAGGGGTTTCGTCAAGCAAGCGGTGTTGATTTTGATGAAGTATTCAGCCCAGTTGTAAATTTTGTTTTGGTTAGATTCTTTTATGTATTATTAGTATCCATTATGAAGTGGACAAATGTTCATTTGGATATCAAGTGTGCGTACCTTTATGGTACATTAGATTGCAAAACCTTCATGGAAATCCCCAAAGGATTCAAAACTGTGTTTAACCATGGTAAAGTGTGGCTATTGCAAAAAGCCGTATATGGTCTTCACCAAAGTGGGAGACTATGGTGGGAAGAACTTGAAAAGACATTAGTGGTAATAGGATTTTCTAAGTTCTTGGGACTTAACTGTGTTTATCATTTTGGTTTAGATGCAGTTTTATTATTTTATGTGGATGATTTGCTTTTGTTTGCCAGAAACGAAACCATTGGAGCAAATATAGTAACGTTGCTTAAGTCCAAATTCGAACTCACGTCTTTAGGAGAAGTAAAAAACCTATTAGGTGTTGAATTCCTAAAAGTTGATGGCAAGACAGTAATTCATCAACAGTCTTACATTTCAAAACTCGCAAAGAGGTATGATGTCGATGAAACGTGTAAGGTACGTGTACCAGTACCAGCAGGTACTTGTTTTCAAAAGAAGCGAGAAGAAAATGAGACAAGTGTAAATTTCCCATACAGGTCACTAGTAGGAAGTTTGTTGTATGTAGCTTCTAGAACAAGGCCTGATATTCTGTTGAGTGTTATAATATTGTCCCAGTATAACAATGCCTTTACGCCCATTCATATTCGCTTATTGTTGAACATACTGCGATACTTAGTCAGTACGAAACATTATGCTATTGATCTTTCAAGTGTCACAGGATCTGAATTATATGCATATGTAGATGCATCTTGGGCATCCGTTAGAGATGACCGGCGTAGTTTCGGTGGACACATTGTATTCTTGGGTAGTGTACCTACTTTGTGGGGCTGTAAAAAGCAGAGTATGGTGTGCCTCAGTACAATGGAAGCAGAATTCATTGCAATGATTCCGGCTGTAAAAGAATTGCACTGGCTACACAGTGCATTGTCAAATTCTGTATTAGCACCATTGGGTACAACACCAAAATTGTACTGTGACTCACAATCTACCATCCACTTTACTAGGAACGACGTAGAAAACTTGAGGTCAAAGCACATTGACATTAACTATGTTTTTGAGGGATTGGCTACGAAAGCAATATTTCTGTTTGTATAAAGTACCGTCTGAACTAAATGTTGCAGACATGCTGACGAAATGGCTGAACCCAGGACGGCTGAATAGGCTATGTTCAGCGGTGGTCCATAATTGTGACTCATAAGTAATGTTATAAATTCTGTAGCATTGTGTTTGCATGAGAAGAATGGGAGGGTGTGTTGGTTGTACGCATAGCCTAGCTATAGTTGGTTCTTCCCAGCAAAGAATTTATTTGTATTATTCTTATCGTTGGTTAAAATATCATTTGAGACTAAAATGTACTGTACTGTCTACCAGTTCAGGAAAGAGCGATGGAGAAGCCTGGTCGGCAATTACGCACTGTTTGCCTGGAGAATGAAACATCCGGCTTATCGAGCGCTCTAGCCTGGTAGGGACTTAACTTCCGGTTTAGGAGGGAGCGAACGCTCACTCGCATTCTGAGTCGATGCAGGCAGCATGGGCTGCAAGCTGCAGTCATGTTGTTTAAGCCATGTGGTCAAGCGTGTGTCATTTGTTGTAACTTTGGAATGTCACTGTTAAATAAACAGTTGAACTTTAGTTATTCTTCTGAACCTTCTTTGAAACAAAACAGTAATTTGTAGGACTAGGAATTCGCTGGAGTAACGCGGACATTTTCCTACACTTTCGTTCTCCCCCTTGCATATATCTCCTGCCGATTCATGATAATCCTTCTGTTTCTGCCCCGCCTCCTGCTCTCTGCTCGCCAGCTTCCGCTCTTCACTTTTGGCTGCACGCAACTCCCTCTTGAAGGCAACCATCTCTTCACGCTTCAAGACGTACCTCTTTCTCTCTCTCTCCGCAGCTACCTTTCTCTACTTATCAGCTTCTCGTCTTCTATCCCTCTCGACCAACTTTACAATCTGTTCCACCTCTCGCCGGGAGGGAATGCTTTCGACTCGTATTTCCCCCCTCTCATCCCCACTATCTAACATTTCCCCTTCGCGATCTCTCTTCTCCACCTCCTCCGGATCACTGTCGAGGTCCACGTCGAAGTCGAAGTCGGCGTCCTCTTCATCTCCGCCTCCGGTATCGGAAGTTTGGTAGTGACCGTGGGCATAGGTGTGCACCCCGTTTTCCAGGACGAAACGTTTGTCGTCGTAAGCCGAAAGCAAGGACTTGGTGACGACGTCGGAGGTGATTTTATGGTTTCGGCTGCGAAGGGTTGTCCACGTCCCCTTGTCGACGGTGAGTTATTCAAAGCAACGTTTGTAGTCCTCGTGTCTAAGATGTTTTTTGACAAAGGTCCTATCC
>JAHWFP010062662.1:17799-36328 GCA_023313725.1 Lithobius niger
TTTTAATGCAAATTCCTGAAAATTATTTATTTTTAAATTTTTTTTATTTAATAGTGCGGAAAAGTTGTGTAAAAACTAAACACTAAAACACTAAAACACTGTTTTAGTGTTCAAATGCAAATTTAGGAAAATTGTTTATTTTTAAAATACTGTGTAAAATTTGGTTTTGATCAAATAATACCTTGATCTGCCCCAAGGACCTTGAAATTTACCGTTTTTCCATAAACCTAATGCTAAAAAATGCACACAAAAATGCTAAAACCTTTTATTTCCGAATTCTGATAGCATAGAAGTCATACATTAACATATTGGGATTGTTGGATAGCACATTTATTAGAAATATATTTATTTGAGCAACAATAATTTATCGAGATACCAGAATGCCGTTGAGTTATCCTGAAATTGTCGTTTTGATTTATCCAAACATTTATTTGTTCGGGTGTTTTCACTTCATTTGCTAATCGCTTTTTGTATTGAAACTTGACATTATACTTCGTGATTCTGGTCGTGCCTGTATGAAGGCCTTTGTTCCAGGCATTCCACATGCTGAATCAGATGCGTCTGTGATGACTTTGAGACAGCCTTTGATCACTTGGGTGTGGCATGAAAATGATGTAAACTCTTCATTTATAGGTGATCGCCCACTCTACCATTAGCTGAAGATCTCCATCTCTGTCAAATATTCCAAATATCATAGATGGTCCTGTAACTTCTCAAGTTTGCCATGGAATATATTAGATTTACAAAATCGGTTACATCAAAACATAGTGGTGGTATTTGTAAACATTGCACTTGCCGATCCTGTGTTTGTTCTTGCTTCCATGATTCTTCGTAGTCCAAGATGTGCTCTTGTTCATCAGTTATCATGAAAATGAGGACATTTTCCAGATGATCAAGGAAGACATTTCTTTGTACCACCGGATCAACTACACTCTTCAGTTCTTCACTTAGGTAACAATAGGATTTTATTGATTTCAACAAGTGCTTTGCACCATGCTTGCATGAGGTATTAGCCTTGATCTAAAACCACGTTGGCGAATAGACTTTAACAATAATTCAACCAATACGCGAAGATTGTCTGCGGGTTCATTAGTTGCCACATATAGACGTGGGATACAATTAGCTGCTGTCACCCAGCATGCATGTAAAAGTTAACCAGGACCTTTCGGTTGCAAACTTAAAAGATAATTACAATTGGTGACAGCTTGGCGCAATTCCAATAGATGGTGTTGATCATTACTTGTTGTCTTTGGTTCAATGCATGGAAAATTACCTTCAGTTTTCTGAAAACAAACAATTGATAGCTTTTCACAATCTGCAATCTGGTTTCCAATAGTTCCCTTGAAACTATAGGACCTGTGGTCAGTCCAGCTTAATGAAGAATTAAATGGCAGAGAGGCAAACATGGTGCACAGCACTTATTGAAATCAATAAAATCCTCTCGTTATTTCAACGAGGAACTAAAACGTGTAGTTGATCCGGTGATCCAGAAAATATATTCGTTTGCTTAATAACCGATGAACGACAGAACATCAGGTCCATTTGACTGCATTGGATCATGAAAGCAAGAACAAAAATAGGATTGAGTCAAGTTCGAGCCTTCCAAATACCACCAACCAAAATGTTGATGCAACCGATTATGTAGATCTTATTCAGTGGTTACACAATAGTTACTTTGAGGTTACAGAACTACATATGACATTAGGAATTTCTGACAGAGATTTTCAGCTAATGGTCGATGGTGGGCTATCCGTCGCCTATAAATGAATGGCTTACATAATTTCCATGCCACACCCAAGCGGTCGAAGGCTGTATCAAACTCTTACCGAGGCATCTGCTTCAGTATATGGAATGTCTGGAAGAGATGGCTTCATACGAGCAAGACCAGAATCACGAAATATAATACCAAGTTTCAATACGAAAAGTGATTATCAAATAAAGTGAAAAAACTGTAACAAAGTAAATGTTTGAATAAATAAAAAGGACAATTTCAGGACTACACAACGGCATTCTGGTATCTTGATAAATTTTTGCAGCTCAAAGCGATTTATTTCTATTAAGTATGCTATTCAACAATCTCAATATGTTAATGTATAACTTCTATGCTATCAAAATTCAGAAATAAAAGGTTTTAGCATTTTTGTGTACACTTTTTACCATTACGTTTATGGAAAAAGGTAAATTTCAAGTTCTTTGGGGCAGATTAAGGTATTATTTGATCAAAACCAAATTTTGCACAGTTTCTTATGGACCCAATACACAACTTTTCCGCTCTATTACATTAGAAAATTTTAAAAATAAACAATTTTCCTAAATTTGCATTTAAACACTAAAACAGTGTTTTCGGCAGAAAATGGTAAATTTCATGTTCTTTGGGGGCAGATCAAGTTATCATTTTATCAAAACCAAATTTTGCACAGTTTATTAGTGGCCCAATACTCAACTTGTCCACACTATTAAATTTAAAAAATTTAAAAATAAATAATTTTCAAAAATTTGAATTAAAACCATGTTTACGGCAGAAAATTGTAAATTTCAAGGTCATTGGGGCAGATCAAAGCATTATTTGATCAAAACCAAATTTTACACAGTTTATTAGGGACTCAATACACAACTTTTCCGCACTATTAAATTACAAAATTCCCGAAAATTTTTTTTTAGCCCATTTTCATTCCACCCTAATGGGAATAATCAAGAATAAAACAATTAAGGTAAATAACAAATAAAAGAGGGCCCAAAACAGATCCTTGTGGGACCCCACAAGTTACAGCCCGAGGTGCAGACAAAATGTTGTCAATTTTGACCTTCTGAGTACGGTTTCGGAAAAAGGCAGCATTCCAAGTTTCAAGACCACCCGAAATACCACATTTCTTAACCTCGGAAGTAGGTTACTGTGGACAACAGATTCAAAGGACTTACTTAAATAAGAGTAAATGATATCCGTATGTTTGCTCATGTCAAGGGCACCTGACCAATGGTCAAGCACTAGTAAGAGCTGGTGGGTAAGACGCGACAAAATCGAATTGATAGTCTCGAGTCACTGAGTGTTCCTCAAAAATCACAAGGAAATTATTTCGGATTCTATTATTTAATATGCAGTACGCATAAGGGCAGTGGGTGGCTAGTTTGAAGGGTCAGATGCAGACCCCTTCTTAAAAGCCTGGACAATGATGGCCTGACTTCAAGTAACAGGTAAATTGCTCTGAGAAAAGAAAAGGGAAAAGATATTGGTAAGATGGTAGCAGATTTTCAAACAAAGACTTTTAATAAGAAAAGGCGAGAAGCCATCTGGGCCAACAGATTTACTGGTATTAAGCCTATTTATAGCAGTAATAGTGTCTGAAATTAAAAAAAAACACGTGAGCAAGAAGATGGAGCAAAAGAGATGTTCTCCATTGGCAAGATTTGATCGTTGTTGTCAAAAATAAAATTTGCGGTGAACACCTCACTCAGTGCCCTAACTCTGCATGTTTCAGCAATGAAACTTGGGGGGAGGGAGAGTGAGCGAGACGTGGAACTAACTCTACAATAGTATTTAAAAGGGCCAGCAAGTTTCCCTAGCAAATCACTCTACTATCTCTTTCACCAAACCACGTTCCGTAGCCATGGAAAACTGCTTTCCCGCAGTATTGTAGGCAGACTTATTTACAATACTTCGTTTTTTTTCTAAGACGTTTCCAGAGTTTAAGTTTGGTATTACGTAGCCTAATCAGGTGATGAGGAAAACGTTCAACAGCAGCCAAGGCTGGATGACGAGGAAAAACTGCGAGAGCAATGTGGCCTGAGAGGATAGCACAAAAACACGACCAAGCAGCCTCCGTGGAAAGAAGAGAATTAAAAAACCAATCCCCACAATCAATGTAAGGGAGAGAAGATTTAAACAGGGCAAAATCAATTTATCCCCAAAATACGAGGGAGAGGTTTACCAGAAATCAATCCCCGACCCGGAACCCAAATTAACAGAAATGAGAACACAATGGTCGCTGTTACCAAAGTGGGCACCAACCGACACATTAATGATAAGTTGCAGGTTGTGGGTAAAGTCCAGGACATATTTCCCTCTGGTGGGTTGATCAACAATCTGGTAAGGGTCCAGTGGGACGAGTAAGTCAAGAAAGAGACGATGGTGAGGATCACCGGCAGTATTGCGGTCCCACTTTACAGAAGACAAATTAAAATCACCTAGCATAATATTGGAATGTCCTGGGTTAAGGGAACGTTCAATAAAGGAACATAAATTGACAATGTCTGGGTCGGATCTACTAAGTGGCAAGTAACAAAGTATAAAAGTAAGGTAACATCCACACTCTCAGCAACCTCAACCACAACCAGAGGTATGGAGGACCGTTGAAGTAGAAGAAATCCCCTCTCCGGCTACCTCTGTCGCACCTAATTACAGAGTATGGGGACTGGCCAATCAACACAGCTTCATTTTGCTCCTAAATCTAGCGGAAAAATCTTATATTTCCAATGTGTTCAGGTTTTTGAGAAGTCGTATGACAACCGCTAGCTTCCATGCGTGCGCAAGTCTGCTGGAGTATATCTGTGCAATGATTGCATCTTGTTAGTGGGTATCAAAAAATACCAAGTTTTGCAGAAGTCACCCTGCTAGTGAGCTGTTAGCTCAGTTGGCCTTTGCCTTAGTGTTAGTTAGCTCATAGCTCAGTTGGCTTTGCCATATTTTTGTTATGGGACGATACCACTTTCTGTCTGAGGGGATGTGTTCTCTTCTTGCTATGACTTCCAACCAAGAAGGTTGTGTTGGTTTGTGCTCTTGCTTATGTGTTGTCTATTTTATTCAAAATGCAGGAAGCATTTGTTATCTTACAAACTGTAAGTAGAAAACTTTTGTTCAATTCATGCATGCCATGAAGATTAATCCCATTGATAACAAACCTGGTTAAATCTAAGCTGAAGATAGTCCCCATTATTGATGAAGTCATTAGGCCTAACTGCATTAGGCTTAACTCAACTCCATAAAGCTCAAGTACCAAGGAAGTCCTAAAGCTGGGTTCTGTAGATTGCTTTGCTTATCACATTATGATAATATTTCTCCTTTGTTTAATCCAATCAAGTAGTTAATTTTTTCAGGGTTATGGGTCCAGACATTGCTAATCCATAGAATAATCCAGCTGATATCAAGAAGCATTTATGGTGTTGTATTTTTGACAAGATGGTGGACTCATTGCAGGGATTCAGTAAGGAGCCGGATTTGCATATTCAAATTAAGAACCAAGTATGATGACATGCCAGAGGTTAGGCCTTGCTTAAGGTAGGAGAGGGTTTGGTTTTTGACAATCGTAGAAAGTTTTGCGTGGAATTCAGATAGCATACCCAGAGAGAAACCACGTGCTGTGAAGAGTCCTGTGTAGCCCAATAAAATTATATAGGAATATGCACAGCCTTATACCACCCTATAGTAATGGGTATTGGAGGTAAACCATTTAAATGTGATGATTCTGGGAAGGTACCATAGTGTAAGTCTGTACTACCTACTGACATTCAGAAAAGAAAACACAATTAACCGTAAAGAATATGGAAGGGCTATTAGTGTTGAATACGGATGCATACAAATGTATATAATGTCCTAGTTGGACAGTCAGGGAACCAGAGAAACTCCACTCAAGTGTGAACTATTAGGGATGGTCAATAGGGTAGCATGTACTGTTGCAGGTAGACACAGTAAAGAAAAACCAGTTAACTGCTGAATACGTGGTAGGCTTAAGTGTACATACTACCGAAGACACCTGGGAGAGAAACCATATTACTAGATTAGTACATGGTACATCATAGTGTTACTACAAGTGTGGACTGGAGAGAAACCGTTCAATTGTATACTATATGGTAATTCTATATTTCTGTAAGGGCACGTACAGAACAAGAGAGAGACACAACCTTTAAATCTTCATTATATGGTTACGCACATATACTCCTTTGCTTTTAAAGGTGTTTTTTTTCACGAACATTTAGGAGAACATTTAGGGATGTTTTGTGAAATCATTTGTTGGAAGCCAAGCCAAGCTTTACGATTTGTTGAATGCAGTGGAAGTTCACACACATCAGTGTTTATATTTTGGGAAACACACAAACTGCCACGATGTTTAATAATAATATAATAATAATATATGATTTATTGCACCAAAAGTACAATAGGTGAGAAAGGGTCAGACATGCTGGCCACTAACAGCGCACCTAAAAAGAAAGCAAAAGAAGATGTCACTGCAAAAATGTTAACAGCAAAAGCAATTGGCAATTTGTATGGTAGTCAAAATCAAAATTAAGTTTCATGATGAATCACAATCCTTATCAAAATAATGTTCTGGTCTCAAAAGAAACCTTCGTAGGTTTACGCCCCCCAAAAGCCTCCTAAAATGGGAGACAGAAGGCGCAGAGACAAGGTCTTCGGTGAGAGAATTCCAAACCGGAACCACACGGCAGGAGAAAAAAAAACTTCCGACAATTTAACTTGAACCTAGGCAGGACGAGTTTTAGGCTGGTGCCACGCGTTTTTGTAAATGTTTGTAAATCAAATAGAGGCAGATCAAATGGAAGTAAATGATGTAGAATTTTATAAGTTAAAATTAAGTCTGCCTTAAGGCGTCTCAGTTCGAGTGAGTCTAAATTGATAGTTTTCAATCGAAGATGATCGGGTAAATTTCGCAAATCCGGTAGTGTTTTTGTAAACCGCCGCTGAACAGACTCTATTTTATCGACATCCTTCAGCAGGTTAGGCGACCAGACCTGACTCGCGTACTCGAGCATGGGTGGAACATAAACCTTGAAGGCCAAAACTTTGACCCTAGTGTCACCAGATGTGAAGCAGCGTCTAACCACTGCTGAGCGTCGGTTAGCATTTGAAGCGATATTGCAGCAGTGCAAGGAAGGTTTCAAATCGAAGTTAAACCATACCCCCAAGTCTCTGGTACAGCTGACATTTGCTAAAACATTATCGTTTATACAGTAATCAATTAGATTTGGTCCTGTCCCAATATGGAATCGGTAGCATTTACCAGACGCCAGTGGGAGTTGCCATGTTGTCGCCCAATTATCTACTTCGTTTATACCGATTTGCAGAAGGTCGGTGTCAGCTCGGCAGATGGTTGCTTTATGCAACTTCAAGTCGTAGCAAACTTTGCCCAATTTACACTATTGAAATCCAGGCTCAAGTCATCCAAGAAAAGGACGAAGAGGAGAGGACCAAGAACCGATCCCTGAGGTACACCACTGATCACCCCAGCGTCTTTAGATCGCACATCGCCCAATACTACATGCTGTGTGCGCTTTGTGATGAAGGCGTTTATCCACTTCAAAAGTTGCCCGCCAATACCGATATTATTTAATTTTAGTAGAAGTTTGGAATGTACGACGGACTCAAATGCCTTTTTAAAGTCAAAAAGGATAACGTCGGTATTGATCCCCTGATCCAGTGCCTCCGTCCACTGATCAAGAGCCAACAAAAGTTGGTGTACCACAGATCGCCCGGGAAGAAAACCAAATTGATCGTGACTGACCAGATTATATTCGTTGATAAAATTCATTAAACTATCACGGACAATTGTTTCCATGATTTTACATGGTACCGATGTAAGCGAGATAGGGCGGTAGTTCGTTGGGTCAGATGGGTTTCCCTTTTTAAAGATAGGCACAACATTTGCCGTTGACCAATGTTTAGGAATAGAACTAGATTGAAAGGATGCTACGAAGATTTTATTCAATGGCGTAATAATGTTATTGCAGATTTGTTTATAGTAGAAAGCTGAAAAGCCTTCTGGGCCCACTGCATGACTTGGTCGCATCTTAATTAAGACATGTCGGATGTCATTCGCGTAGAAATTTACACTATCGCAATGATGGTTACACGCATTTGTTGTAGTCATTGGGTTTAAAATAGGGTTTGGGTTACGATAATCGTCAAAGACTCCATTTTTTTGAAAATTCTACATTAAACAGATCAGCTTTAGCCTGATTGTCAGTGACCATATAGGAGTGTACCCTCAACGGCGGTATAGACCTCGTAATTTTTGTTTTAAAGCGGTAAAAACGATATAGAGCAGAAAGGTTGCCTTCCTTAAGCGTTTGTTTTTCAAGGTAGGTATTACATTCTTTTACACTGTTAGAGTATTGTTTACGGCATAGGTTATTATATTTATTTAGATTTTCCAGTGTTCGATTTTCCTTGTAGAGATGCCATAGTCTCAGTTTCTTAATCGCTAGTTTAGAGGCAGTTTTGTTTAAGAATGGCCTAAACTGTTTACGGTTTGGCTTTGGTTTAGTGCTAAGTCTAGTACAATGAGAGAGAACTTTTAAGAAGTTCTCCCAAACTATCTCAACAGAAGAAGAAGAGCAACCTAGTTCTTTATCCCAGTTTACTCTGGCGAGTAGGCTGTTTAGAGCATCGAAGTTTATTGCCTGACGCTGTGATAAATCGTCATGCAATTGTTCGTGTTGAAGTTTAAAGGAGACCATGTGATGGTCGCTAAGACCCAGTGCTTGTTCAATGTGCACATCAAAGACTGCACGAAGGTCGTCAGTTAGAATTATATCCAGAATGTTATTTGCACGAGTTGGTAGAGACACCAACTGAGTGCAACCTAAGTCCAGCGTTTGATCCAAAAAAAATTCGTGGACTGGGTCAGAAGCTGAATAGAGCTGCCAATTCACCGTAGAAAGATTAAAATCTCCGAGTATAATATTTGAGAAATGATGTGATCGATTTACGTTAATGAAATTGCACATATTGGTAATAAGTGGTTCACTATCACCATGCGGGACGTACCCTAGGATGAAGTTTAAACGCGGTTTAATACATTGAACGACCATTGCCTCCGCACCATCAGCAACCTTTTCCAGGATAAGTTCAAGCTCCATGCGGTAGACACAAGCGATTCCCCCCGCCCTGGATCCCCTATCCCGCCTGAAAACAGTGTAAGGTTGCCCGTTTGTGATCATGGCACAGGGATACGAATCGTTTAGCCAAGTCTCGGTAATAAAAAGAATACTAAAAAACCGTGTTGCGAGAAGAAGATGGAACTCGGCTAGGTTTGCCACTAGACTCCTAGCATTGATTAAAACACAGTTTATGACGTTCCCATGGTCCGTTTCAATGATAGTAGATACGCCATTCGCAAAACCACAGTTAACCTGCTCTGGAGAGCTTCTGTTGTTGGGCACGGAGGAAAGATTTGTCCCATTTACGTTGTCCCATTAACTCTAGTGATGCAAGTATTTGGTTAACGTTACGTTTTCCAAAACTAAATGATAGAAACTACCACTCATGGAAATTGAATATGTGGATGTTTCTTATGGAACGAGGCTTATTTAGTTTCGTGAATAAGTTTAAACCCGAGGTAGCACCTACTGCTCAGGAAAAAGAGGCAAACTCAGGTGCTACACGGGCATATGAATTTAGGGAGTCACGTGCTTTAGCAATGATCGCTTTAGATTTGGAAAATGATCAAAAGGTTTTGATCAGAACATGTATGACTGCGAGCGAAGCGTGAGAAACCTTGTCTGTGGTTTACGAGCCCAAATAACGTGCTCGTATAGGACATTTGCGGAAGGAGTTTGTGTTAACAGAAACAGCTCGTATACAGCATTCCGTTTCAGATTTGGCAGATGCTGGGAAAGATGTCCCTGACGAGGAAGAGGCATATCAGATGATATGCGGTTTACCATCGGGTTGGGATTCAGTGGTTCAACGCCTTTATGCCCTAGATGACACTGAATTTGTACCGAAAGAAATAAAAGAACATCTGTTAAACGAATATGAAAGGCGAAACCCAACAATGCACGTGATAGTTACTGAAGATGTGGATGTATACTCTGCAGCTATTGTGTCCCCGCAACAAATAACTTTTTCCAAAGGAGAAGAGGACGGGGTAGAGGAAGACAAAACGCAAAAAGCCTAAGTAGACAGAAATCTACATGTGGAGGAGAAGGACACTATGCCCGAAATTGTCCCTCATCTTTGCATCTTCCAGTCCCAGGAACCTCATCTATACAACGGTCGCATGGAGGTCGACATCAAGCTGAAGCATTGTACATAGGAGCCTTGGTTATTTCGGCCATGGAAACGGAGTGGACCTTCGACACGGCAGCCACTAACCACTTATGCAATACTCGGAGCTGGTTCTCCAAATTCTCCAAATGTGAAACCCGCATTCCTTGCAGAAGGTACCTCAAGAATAGACGGCATTTGTGAAGTAGCCCTAGAAGTTGCCGTGGATGGGAAGAACACTCACGTCATTTTACGCGACGTCATGTATGCACCCAACATGCCTAGGAATTTGATTTCCGGTTTCAGAATTTTTCAGAATGGTGATAAAATAAGTACAAATGATCATGGTCTCGTAGTTTCCAAAACAGGGAACAAGTTATACATGGGAGCTGTTACAGAAGGCCAGTTCTTTATGGTAAAGGGAAACATTTTGGTTAGTGCACCTGATAGTGTAGATGAGGCAACTTCAAGCAAGGCGATGCAAGATGTTCTCAATACACCGCATGCATTCGTCCATCCAGGAAATGAAACTGTGATGCCATGCACAACTAATAGCGAAAACGAAAGATCATCAAACTCAAAGACTGATCTACTATTATGGCATGAACGCTTTGGCCATATGAACTTCCAATCCATGAGGAAGATGGTAATGAACTAGAAAGTACGAGGAGTCACCTCACTATCTAAACAAACCCCGATCTGTGATGCCTGTTGACTAGAAAAATTGACAAAGAAAAGACTTGATACGCTTAGCCAGAGAAGTGACAAAGCGCCACTGGAGCTGGTACATTCTGACGTCTGGGCCCGTCTCCCGTTGTATCATGGGGTGGTGGAAGATACTTTTTCATGTTCATTGAAGATTTTCTCGAGGTGTTGTAAAGTTTTCATCATGAAGGCAAAAGACAAAGCGTTTTCCAAATTCAAAGAGTTCTTAGCCCAATCTGAACGGAAAACAGGACTGAAATTGAAAAAACTCAGAACAGACAACGGCGTGGAGTTCTGTGCCAGATATTTTCAAGAGGAATTGAACAAACTATGTATCCTAGCAGAAACGACCAATGCATATAGCCCTCAGATGAATAGCATAGCAGAAAGGCTCAACCGCACGTTACTAGACAGCGTTAGAACGATGCTGATTTCTGCCAAACGGTCCTGTGAAGGGTGGGCGGAACTAGTGCTCACTGCTGCTCATCAGAAGAATAAGACAGACCGACCGAAGTCAGAAAACCACAAGTAGTACAGGAACAGACATCTCCAAAGAGAGAAGTTGTTGGCCAGACACAACCCACTCAAAGCCAAAGGGTTAACACTGCCATTCACTGCGTACCAGCACCCGGATAGGAGCGTGAAGTTGTCTTCAGACCATCGGACCCAAATAGAGCCGATATCTAATATAGATAAAAAAAAGGGGTCCACGCCAAAGATCGTTTGCCGACATCGGGAAGTTTTGTATGAAACAAATAATACCTTTTGAGGTCCATAAGTTTGATTTTAGTAAAAAGAATAGAGTGCCTGCAAATGGAGCTGAGGTTGTCGTCCCAAACCTAACCATACGTGCTAACCCTGTGGAAGGCATGCCGGGAGACACGGAACGTCCCAAGGATGATGATATTTTTGACGATACCTTTGAAGACTAAGCTTCAGGAAGTACCGAAGACAACTTAAAAGAAAATTTATTTGGGGAGTACTTTCACCCTGAAGCGCTTTGCACGGAATTCTCCCTACCACATACTTACGAAGAAGCAGTACGATCTCCACAGTCACAACACTGGAAAAAAGCCATGCAGGAGGAGATTGATACCCTCAACGAAAGAAGGGTGTATACTGATGTCCCAACGCCAGTGAATAAGAAGATAATAGGATCAAAATTGGGTTATGCTATCAAGCAGGATGCTCAAGGAAAACCTGCCAAGTACCGAGCAAGATTAGTTGCCCAAGGGCACACGCAAAAAAAGAATTTCAATTAATTCGAGACCTTCTCACTAGTTATTGTGTTCACGCTAGTGCAGTTTTCTTCATTCTTCTCGTAGTGTGCTGCAGTTTGGTGAACTGCCACCTTGACAAAGTGCGCGTACCTATATGGTACCCTGGACAAGGAGACTTACCTGCAGCCAGCGCCCGGATACAGAATGTCAGCCAACGTTGCTTGGAAACTTTACAAAGCCCTCTACGGTCTCCACCAATCTGGAAGACAATGGTTTGCCGAGTTAGACGCTACATTCGAATACCTTGGATTCGACAAGCTACGCTGGACCATTTGTATTTACACTTATAAGAAGAAAGCCGTAATACTTGTATACGTCGATGATCTGGCAATTTTCGCTAAGAATCGCAAGACACTACTAGAGATCACTGAACCACTCGCTCGAAAATACCAAGTCAAGAACCTTGGTGAAATGTGTCGTTTCTTAGGAGTAGAGTTTGAAAAGAAAAATGGGAACTGGACCATACACCAACGTACATATGTAGAAGGCCTTACAAAACGTTTTGAATTACAAGATGCTACAAAAGTTCTATTGCCTCTCGATGCTGGAGTTGCCATACATACAGATAGGAAACAAAGGATAGGGGCGGTTGACTCTACCAAGTACAGATCATTGGTCAGAGTGCTGATGTTCTTTTCTTCAAAAACCCGTCCAGACTTACTCTTTGCTGTTACTGCCTTATCGCAATTTAATTCTTGCCCTACCAGTGATAAATGGCACATGTTGCAGAAAATATTGGTGTACGCAAATTGTAATAAGAATTTTGGCCTTTGTTGTCGTTACATCAGTGGACCACCAGCCATCAAGTTTTATTCCGATAGTTCCGGGGCATCCAACCTAGAAGACAGAACATCCTCGCCAGGATATATAGGATATCTTTCAGGAATACCGATCACTTGGAGGGCCCACAAACAGAAGTGTGAAGCTCTGTCCAGTCCACGATGGAATCTGAATTCATCGGTTTATCAACTACAGTTGTCGAAGTGAAGTGGTTGTTTGCCATCATCAAGAACTCGCGTGGTTGCAGGTAACCACGCCTATCACAATCTTTTGTGACAATGAGGCAGCAATTGCATATTCAGCGAACAATCATGAACATCACCAACCTGGATACGGGCCCTTCATCTTGAACTCATGTCACTCTTTAGTGAGCAGCGTGCTACTTTGTGGGCAGCTCTAGAAGAACGTTTGAACCTGATGCAATTGGATCTGCAGGCATTCTTACAGACTACATTTTCGAACATAAAACCACACCATGATGTCGTAACAATTGAAGAAGGGAAAAGAGGTACCATGGCTCTTACAACAAACCTGTTACTTTCCAAAGATGGGGAATTACGTATTGGTTCCTCACATTTGGATGGATCTGTACAGAATAAACTGTTAATGCCCCTAACAGCGGGTAACTCTGAATCAAACTTGCACCCCTCAAACCTTTTAGCCGAAAATGATTCATCTACTCCTCCACATGTTACTACCCGGCGAAAAAGGTCAAAAATTAAACATCATTACAAAAATTGTGGTCCTGATGGTGCGCACCCAAAGGTTGGTTTGGGAAATTCTACAGATCATCAGCTCCAACACACAGTACACGACAGTACTTCTTGTAATGTAAACGTGATCGGTGACACTGCGCATCTTCAGCAGACAGCCAGCTTATGCTTTAGGAAAAATTTAGAGAGGGATGGCAGGAAAAAGCCTTTGGAGAAAGAGCAGCTAAATACACCAGTGCGGTATACTACCCAGTCACCCATTAACCTTCTGAAGCCAATAATTATTCTTGGCGATTCTCACACTCGATCTCTCCACTGTGGATTTCACCCAGATTCAGTGACCTGGTCCTGGCCTGGGGCTAAGGCACAGGATGTCTACTCTAAAATGGCTGGTATATTGGCAACAACTAAGGAAGAAGCAGACTTTGTCGTTTGCGTGGGCACATATGATCCACCAAACCGTATTGTCTCCCATATCGAAAAAATTACTGCTTATAATAGAAACCATCGACCAGATGCGAAGATTACTGTTGTTGGTCTGCTGCCAAGACTCCTGCATCGTAATATTCCAGAGGACAAACTTATAACTCATGTAAACAGCCTTCTTCGTAATTTATGTATCGAAGCAAATTTCAACTTTGCATCTGTTGACCACGATATTGTCATGAATCATACTCTTCTTGCTCGAGATAGGATGCATCTGACCAGAAAAGGGAAGGAGAGACTCCAACAGGAAATTCTTTCACTCCACTTGGTGAAGGAAAACAAGCTTGTTTAATGGGGACTACTCCCACCCATCTTGAGAAATCTAATGAAAAAACATATTGTGGTTTTAGGTGCATCTTGTTAAACGCACGTAGTCTTAGTAAGAATATGAGTTGTTTTTATACTATGCTAGCAACCTTGGTTTATGACATGGTATAGACTTGGCTGAAGGAGTGCATAACGGATTCGATGATAGTGAGTGGGCTTCCCTATCAAGTTTTCAGGAGGGACCGAAACGGACGGGCTGGTGGAATTCTCATTGCCTCCCGGGAGCACTTGGATTTGGTCTTTGATTCTGTTGGAAAGGAGACTGAGGTGGTTTCCTGTATCTTGCCTAAGCATAAAGTTCAATTTTTGTTAGGATACTTACCGGATGGTTACTCTGAGCCCGATATCCATTTGTTAACCGCATTTTTGGTGGATTCTGTAAAGCCAAATCTCTCTCCTATTATACTAGGTGATTTCAATTTGTCCACAGTGAATTGGGTACTAGGCACTGCCTTGGCCCGACGACATCGCATTTTCTTAAAGAACATTGCACCATTGGGTTGGCTAATGACCAAGTTGTCGACGCGCCATTAAGCTTCAATCCCCCCCCCCCCATTGGGTTGCAACCAACTTGTTGTGGAGCCCACAAGAGGTGGACGTATTCTGGATTTGATTTTTTCTCGGGATGATCGACTGGTTTATAATATTTTGGTAACTGAAAACCTGGGTAGCAGTGACCACTGCATGGTGGAATTCATGGTAAACTGTGCCCTTTTGCCGATTGTGGATTGCAAACGTGTGGTTGCAAAGGTAAATTTTGATAAACTGAGAAACCATCTTAGTCACGTTGATTGGGGACGTTGCCTATCTGAGTGTGGTGGTGATGTTAATACTATGTGGAACTTTTTTACGTCCACTTTAAACACCTGGTCGAATATTGTCGCCCAAACATGACTAATGTTAAAACAAATCCTGGACAGAGCACTAAGCCAAAGGTCCCCAGGGAAAATAAAGCTCTAGGGAATAAAAAACTTCGACTCTGGCGTAGGCTCAAATCTGACAAGTCTCAGCAGGCAATCACAAATTATCAGACCTGCCACCTACAATGTTCTGGCTTGGTTGAAGCATGGCATAAGAGGGAAGAAAAAAGTGTTATTGCAGAAGGAAACTTGTCTACCCTCTTTCGTTTATATCAGAAAAAAACCGGGACTGTTCGTAAACTACCACCTTTACTTGTGGGTAACGTATATGAAACGGAAAACCAAGTAAAAGCTAATATTTTTAATAACATTTTTATGTCGTATAGCACTGTGGATGATGGAAACATTCCCACTGCTCAGTCCTCACCCCATAGACCATCAGGTGAAACACTTATACAATCTTGTAATAACGTCCGTTTCACTGTTCCATTGGTAATTACCTCTATGCTGAAACTCAAACCGAGTCATGCCGTTGGCCCAGATAAATTCTCTGTTTTTCTCTATAAACAAATTCCGAGAGAAATTGGGCCAGCGCTAAAAATTTTCTTTGAACATTCCCTCCAGAGTGGTGTCCTTCCGGACGTACGGAAACAAGCTGTAATTGTTCCTGTATTTAAGAAGGGAAATGCATCTTGTCCTGAAAACTACCGCCCAATTGCATTGACTGCAATCCCTTGTAAAGTTATAGAAACTTTCTTACGTGAGAAGATAATGAATTACTGTTTCCGAAATGAAATTTTTGGGACTGATCAGTTTGGCTTCCTTCCGGGTAGGTCAGCCACTTTACAACTGTTGGTAGCGCTTGACTGTTGGACTGATGCCTTTGATAATGGTGCTCCATCGGACGATGTGTATTTTGATTTTAAACGGGCTTTTGACTCAGTGGCACACAGTAAGCTGTTGCTTAAACTGGCCTATTACGGAATTGGTGACCCCTTGTTGACTTGGATTAAGGCGTTCCTTACAGGTAGAACCCAAGTGGTACAAGTTGAAAAATCATTTTCTTTCTCAGGTGATGTTATTAGTGGAGTCCCTCAGGGTTCGGTCTTGGGTCCCCTTCTTTTTGTCTTATTTTTAAATGACCTTAATCGAGCCGAAGACCTTACTGTGAATTTACATCTTAAATTCGCGGATGACCTCAAGGTGGGAAATGCACTTTCCGACCACGAATCCATCTTAAACCTAGATGCACACATTGATGCAGTGTCAAACTGGACAAAGGATTGGCAGCTTGTGTTGTCAACTACTAAATGTTGCTGCCTACATATTGGTACACGGACAACACCCCCTGAGTATTATTTTCTTGATGACCAGCCACTGAATTCCGTAAATCAAATCAAGGATTTTCGCTGTGTGTGGATGACCCCAGATCTGAAACCTGCCATCCATTGTAACAAGATTGTAGGTCTGGCCTTCCAGCGTCTGGCTCTTGTGAAGCGCTGTTTTAATTCGGCCAATATGCAGGTCAGAGTTTGGGCTTTCAAGGTGTTCGTCCGTCCCATTTTGGAGTATGCCAGCCCGGTGTGGTCATCCTTGGTGATATTGATAGAATCGGTACAGCGTTATTTCACACGTGGCTTGCCTAGTCTTAAGGGCTTATCGCAGGGTGAGAGGTTACGCCAACTTGGACTGGAATCACTGTAATTGCGCAGGCTTAAGGCAGATCTTGTTCTTACCTTTAAGATCTTGCATGGGTTATTGACACTTGATGTGCCTTTCTTCGAATTAGCGACATATCAACACACCAGAGGACACCCTTGGAAATTGGTCGTCCAAAGATCCCACCTCGAGATTCGGAAACATTTTTTTGCTCTTAGGGTCGTGAATGTTTGGAATGCCCTCCCCCTCCGTGTTGTTTCGGCCGCTTCTGCGCCTTCTTTTAGACATCTGCTGGATGGTTTTGATTTTACACGCTTCCTGAAGCTCCCCCTGTAAACTACTATACTGATTACGGGTTGAAGCGCGAAGCATGACTACACTAAAATTATTATTATTATTATTATTAAACTGTCCCGCCGTGTTTTTTTATTATTATTTTTGTAACTAATTTTAAAATTGTAAATAGCTTTAATTTTACTTTTCATCTCTGTTTTTTAACTTTCACTACAACTGTCTCATGTATTTCATTGTTTTACCTTACGACTTCCAGGCTGGATGTTAGCGACCTTCCAGGGTCCTTTCCTGACCTGCGTGCAATTGCACCAAACTTTCTATTATTATTATATTATTATTATTATTATATTCAATTTAAACACATCAATTTAAGACACGAGTTCGTCCGTGAAGCTATCAACGATGTGGTATGCCGAGTGCAGTATGTTAGCACCCGAGAGAACATTGCTGACGTCTTCACTAAGCCATTCCTCGAGTGCCGTTCGAACAATTACAACGTGCAATGATTGCGTAATACATTATAGACTGTTTGTATGATGTAAACAACTGTAAAAGAGGTTTTATTTATACATGTAGGCAGCCAGGTGAATTTTGCAAAAAGGGGATGAATGTTAGTGGGTATCTCAAAATACCATGTCTATTTTATTCAAAATGCAGGAAGCATTTGTTATCTTACAAACTGTAAGTAGAAAACTTTTGTTCAATTTATGCATGCCATGAAGATTAATCCCAGTGATAATAAAGCTGGTTAAATCTAAGCTGAAGATAGTCCCTATTATTGATGAAGTCATTAGGCCTAACTGCATTAGGCTTAAATCAACGCCATAAAGCTGAAGTACCAAGGAAGCCCTAAAGCTGGGTTCTGTAGATCGCTTTGCTTATAACATTAATGATGATATTTCTCCTTTGTTTAATCCAATAAAGGAGTATATTTCTTCACATCTCTTGAAGTTTCGGCAATTATAGCCTCGTCTTCAATTTGAAAATGTGGTATGACAAGAAAACCAAGACGGATTTTAATGATTTTAAAGAAGTTATTGCACAACATACTTCATTGATGAAAGTTTTGTTTTTGTGCTCGTATCTTCAGTTTGAAATAAATTCGCTGGTTGCTATATTAGTTTACCAAACTTTTAAATGTACATAGCCATGTCGCTCGTAGATGCTTGTTGTGGAGTCGTCACTTGTGTGCTCCACAATGGCAGCCATCAATTTAGTGTCTATATGTTAACCCTACCAAGATAACCCTTTAACCACTAAATAGGATGTTCCATAATTGTATATAGTCTTAAGTGCATCACATGACTTCCCTGTATTTAAAGAGCAGTAAACAGGAAGTTCGCCGTTCTATCAGCTGTAGCCTACACTCTGGTAGTCCGTGTGTTTATTACCATTGGTGCCCACGCTGGGCTAAGGTGTGTCCCCGCC
>JAHWFP010062662.1:56209-69978 GCA_023313725.1 Lithobius niger
GGTACTGGTGAGAATATAAAAAACCATTAGGTGTCCTGAAGTAATGGACGTTTTAGAAATACGTGAAGTGGTTCCTCATCAAGCAACCTACAAAAGGTCGAAACCGACAGTGCAGACACAGTCTTTACACTAAGTGCGTTCCAAATAGGATCCACGCGAACCGAGAAGAAATGCTGGCGACAGTCAGGTCTGATGCAGGTATGGCCAATTTCCACTCGTGACCGCGTGTACAAATACGGCGTTGTGCAGGATCGAATAAAGGATGGTCAATGCCGATTAAATTATGAAGTGTCCTGTATGTAAGGACGAGATCGGCTTTTATACGTCGCAGTGCAAGCAACTACAGACCCAATCCTACAAGTCTTTCATCATAAACAATTTCCCGGAATCCAGGGAGATATTTTGTATAACGCCGCTGGACTTTCTCCAAAAGATAGGGGGACCATACAGGTGTAGCATATTCCAAGATCAGACGCACAAACACCTTTGAACGCCCAAATCCCGGTGGCAACAAACCCAGATAAAAAAAAACACCCATTTACATCATGGAGCAGCGGAATGCTGCGGTGGCAACTTTCTGGCAGTGTAAGGACGGTTTTAAATTCGTAGTGAACCAAATTCCTAGGTCCCTACCTCTTCAGTTTGGGGTAAGGTCTCCTGATCAAGGAAGTACTGGGGGGCACTTATTTGCAGTTCCCACATGAAATGGGGAACATTTTTCGTTCGAGATTGGCAGCTGCCACCTTCGGGACCACGCAACAACACCGTAAATCTGGGCATCCAATTCGGGTGACGGGAGAGAAGATAAATTTTCGGCTCTGATCTTCAGGTCGTCTGCGAACTTCCATCCGAAGGTACAAGCATCTCCTATCCTAAGATCATTTATGTAGATTACAAAAAGGATGGGTCCGAGAAAAGAACCCTGTGGTACACCACTGGGGACAGTTTCCATTGTGAACACACATCCTCAACCATCACCCTCTGTGTGCGCAATGGAAGGCAAGCTGCAAGCCAGTTTTTTAGGTTACATTCAATACCACAGCTACTAATTTTAAGAAGAAGTTTTCTATGAACAACCGACTCAAAAGCCTTTTTAAAATGGAAATAAATTACATCCAGGGGGGGGCCCCAATATCCAATGCAAAGGTCCATCTATCCAAACCTGCCAGCAGCTGGTGGGTCGCGGATCTATTTGGAAGGAACCCAAATTGATCGTCACTAATTACTGGATGTTCATTAAAGAAATTTAAAATCTTGTCCCGTATGATCGATTCCATGAGCTTACATGCCACACATGCGAGGGCAATTGGTCGATAGTTTCATGGATCTGAGGGGGACCCCTTTTTTAGAATCGGTATTACGTTTGCCCTCCTCCACATGCTGGGGAGATTTTTTTGTGCAAAGGAAAAAGAGAAGATAATATATAGGGGATATGATTTTACATTTCCCAGTTGTTTTAACAGGTGAGGCAAAAACCCGTCAGGTCCGCACGACTTGCTAGGTTTCAATATTTTCTTAATGTATTCGACACTAGATGTTCCGTAAAAATCACCTGGGTACATGATGGTTGGGTGTCCACAAGCTGTTTATCTGGCAGACCAGGATTTCCATCATCGAGTATGGTGTTCGGTGCAAAGACTGCTCAGAAGATCCCTCTACTCTCTTCCCTACTTCTCTACTTTATCTTCGACGAATTGTGTACCCATTTTGAGAGGCGGGAGGATTCTGGAGCAGGAATTTCGGCTACGGTACAGTTTAAAAAGGGCAGAATGGCTGCCCTTGCTAATTGCTGCCTCCTCCCTCTCCCAATGCCATGACTACCATCTAAGAATATAGCTTGCGTGAGTTATTGTATGCATGCAACGATGTAGACAAGGGTTTGCCTTTTGACCTTTCCAGAGTTTCAGCTTTTTACTATGCTGCTTTAAAATATGCTGTGGAACGAATTTTGTTCCGTTTTTAAGGAGTCTGGGCTTATCTCGACACTGGTTGATATGACCCGAGAGTATAGGTGAAAAACATGTCCATGCCTGTTCTATTCCGCAGTGCATGTTAAAGACAATGTTACCCCAATTCACAGAGCTCAGGAATGATTTAAGGAGATCTATATTTAGTTTGCCAAGAATTGTGGTCCGATCGTTTCCATGATCTGTTTGAAGAATGAAGTTTGAGAGGTTCAACATAAAATTTACAGTACAATGGTCGCTATTTCCAAAGTGTGTCCCCACACTCAGGCTATACACCAGTCTGTCATCACAAGTAAACACCAGATCAAGGATACTTTGTCCCCTGGTGGGTTTGTTAACAAGCTGTTGCAAGCCAAGTGGTGCAATTATATCTAGAAACTAAGCGTTGAATGTCACCGGCCGTCAATCTCTCCCAGTCAACTGTTGACAAGTTAAAGTCACACAGTAAGATCGTGGAGTATTCCGATAAAATTGAATTTCGGAAAAAAGTACACAGGTTAAGAATTTCACCGTCAATATAACTATTGGGTAAATAGTACATGATGTAATTAATTTTACAAGGTGGTAAACAAATAGCCAATTATTCCTCGGATACCCCCACCCACCGTCACAACCAGAGGGAGATTTGAACGATGAAGAACCAGCAATCCCCCCACTCCTGCTTCCCCGGTCCCTTCGAATTACCGAGTAAGCAAGAGAATCACATAGGATGACACCACTCCATAGCCCAACCAAGACTCTACCACAAAAATTATGTCAAAATTATCCCCATGTAAAAGATCGAAAAACAGCCAAAATTTCTCACTACGCTATGTACGTTGATTAGAATGCAGGATAAATTCTTGGCAGACAGTATGTTCGAGGATAATGGCACTGAGACTTCACCAATTAAACTTGGTGGTTTTTCTGATGGAGTGAGAACTTTGACAAGGTTTACTTGAAGCACTGCTTTTCCTTTGGCTGTCAGGTGTATTTGATCCCGTGCAAGTAAGGTATGATCCCTACAAAGTCCTCGTCCATTGAAATGAAAGAGAAGTTTCCGCGAACACACATCTGGCGAAGTAATGTATTTGTATGGATTATCTTCTTATCCAACTCCCTGCAGGAACGACTCAATCGAGGAAACAAGCCAATGATAGCAATTTTTGCCCTTGGGAACTTTACCCTGACTGATGATACACAGTCCTGTACAGATGAAACAATTCGATTTGGAGAGTCCTTGTCGATACTGTTTGTGCCAACGCCCACTATCAATGATCCGAGGGAGTTCAGTTTACCTAGAATCGGTTCAAGCCTAGCTGCGAGATTCTTAACTTGAAAATCAGGGAAAATCCAAGTTTTAGTGTTCCGGTGGTTGCCGCCTCTCATACTTCTAACGTTTGAGTCCCTAATAATCATGGTGTGACACTTCCAATTTGCAGCTTTCTGGTCATTCGGTTCAGCTGTGGAATTTTACTCGCTGTCTGGTATTGCACCCTGTAAATTCCTGGTTTCCCACGGCTCTTTTCAATCCTTTTCGTGTTTTGAGAGTTGCAAAGTATCGAGATATGGTGATTTTGCACAACTTGACCTGGGACAGGTCCACCTTTATTGGCGCTACAATCTATATCAGCATTGTTGTTCACCCTTGCCTGCTTCTTGTTGTTCCTTCCCCGTCGAACAGTAAAATTTCTATGGAATTCGACTGGATGCTGGATCTCTGGAGCAGTCACCTTTCCATCCCTACTAGTTTCTTGGTCAATGTGTGCTGAAATAATTTCCAACCTCCTATCGTTCGAAGTTTTTAGCTTGAAGGTTTGTAACTTGATCCTGAAAGTCAGGTTTGTGTGTATTCCGCTCCTCTAGCCTCTTCTGAAATGCGTCCTCGAATGCCGCTGCTCTTGTCTCTAGTTTCGAGTAAAGCATCTCTGCATGTTCCTCAAGCATACGTTGCTGCTTCAGGAAGAAATCAGATGACCACTGATTAAAAACATTAACAAAATCCCTAAAACGGGCTTCAAGTGAGAGATGCATGAGAGATCTGTTCTGGGATTGAGGTAAATTTAGCACTGATTTCTCCCAGATTAATGTCTTTTTCTAGGGTGAACTCTTCCAGCTGGCCCAAAAGCTTTGTTGAAAGATCAAGAATTGCAGGCAGATTTACATGTTCCTCGTCCCATTTATCGGCCGTGAATGACAGGTTTGATCTCTGGCCCAGTGGTGTACTCTGGGATGGCTGACACAGCACAAAAGGTGTTTGTATGGTGTCAAAGTACTGGGTTCGACGTCTTTCGTCGCGCCTCCGGTGCTCAAAATCAGTTGTGGAACGTCGTTTTGTTTACTGCCTCTGACCTAAGATTTCTCCATTTCAAACGAAGCAATGTTAGGAAAAAACCAAAAGAAACAACCTCCCACACTCCAATTACAATTTTCCGCAGAAGACTTTTCACACTCACCACGTTTAAACGGTTTCTTTCCACAGTGTACTAAATTTCGGTTGACAAAAGTCTACCCACATTCATTTCACTCAAAAGGTTTTTCTTTTTTCCACTATGGCATGCGATGTTAATGTTTTTTGCAAAAAGACTTTCCACACCCACTGCAGCACCCGTCCTGTGGTGCTGCCATTATCAAGATCAGTGGTAGCTACAATACCGATCAAGTTTTGGGCTTACTACAATCAACTGCAAGACGTACTGCAAGACCAACTCATTATTGCCAACAATTCGGCCATGTTAAAACCATTTTGTGTAACAACTTCAATGTAACAACAGTCCCTTTGCACAATTTGTAACCCACACCATTGTATCAGGGCGTGGAGGTCTTGGTGACTTGATGGCCCGTGCGCCCATGGCTTGGTGCTGGGATTCCAATTTCGACTCCCCACCGATCAACATCACTTTTGGGTCCTCAACCTAGAAATTGCCCCCGAAATTCGCCCAATTTGCCATGCCCAAAACCTACGGCAGTTGCCATCAAGTCTCAAGCCACCAAGCCCCGTGAATCAAGGCGAGCAATAACAACATCCTTATGAAACTGGACCACTGCGTTGGCTGGCTTATTTGAACATCATTGGTATGGACAACTTTAGGCTAAAACTCCGTTAGGCTGGAGCGAGGGTTGAGGGGTTGAATCCCACCAAGACTCCCTTCAGATTCTGGTGCATAAGGCCGGACGAAACGATTCCGAAATTTGAACAGGGCCATGAACTTTATTACCGAAAAAAAAAAAATGGACGAAGAACAACGCTACAATTTTAGAAGAACCTCTCAACGACAGGCAAGAACTGACCCAGTTTCTGCTAAAAGCGATAGACTGACAGTCCATTCCGACGAATCTCAACGATCGACTTTGACCCAGAAAAATGTAAGGCGGCATGACGAATTGGAAGCATCACAAAACCAGCAGCTGAGGCGACTTCATTCAAGTTCAAGTCCACCAGATCAATTTTCCGTAGGCGATTCTACCAAACATGGGTATGAAGAGACTCCTGAAAAAGCAATTGCCCAAAATATTCAAACTTCAGCACGTTCGATTTCGGCACGACGAAGATTTTTAGAAATATCAAAACGTACCACCAGGGTAAAGCCCACCCAATTTAGCCAAAACATTGAACGTCTATCCAGCCCTCATGACGTAAATATTTCGGCAAGCAAATTACAGTTTGAAACGCCGATCGTTGAATCAAGTCACAAGGGATATTTACAAGAAGCTGAGAAGACATTTGCCCACCGAAAATTTTTGGGACCACTCCTTGGACATTCAGAGCCTCCGAACCCTTCCAGAAGAAACCCAAACACCCCACCTTTGTACTCGTCGGGACCAGGAAGGCTTATGGAAGAGAGTCCAACCAGTCCAAGATCCCCGGATCCGAACCTGATGTTGGAACCAAGGATGGATGATGTCATGACAAGACCCAAGTCCGTGGTCCGTCCAAGTGCCTCAATTCCGCCGCCTTTCGTTCAAGAGCTTTCTGGACAAACTCAATCTGACCTGGACAAACTGGTTGAACTCGAGCAGAAGCAGAGGTGTGCGCAATGGGTAAATATAAGTAGTTCCATTTCAGAATTTGATACTTTAAATGTTTCTGATGACCTTAGTCCCCCTGTAACTAGCCAATCTAAAATTGTCGTTCCACCCAACTCTGAGATTAATACAAGTCAAAATGTTATTAGTGATGAAACCATAGCTGGTTACAATGCGTTAGGTATGGGCTTATTGCAATGTGATAAACGTAAGATTAGTTATGCACGCCCATTTAAGCATACAGTTCAATCCCGATTTGTCTCAAGTAATGAGTGCATTCCTAAAGAGATTTTTCCGAGCGAACCTGAATGTTACAAGCCCCTTGCAAAAAAAGAATTGAATTCCCGTTGTGTAAATGTGAGACAGGCCAACGTAAATTATTCTAACCCAACTGATGTAAATAGTCTTATGTTACCAAATTTAGCAAATGCTCACCAAACTGTAAGTGGGGGTGCACGTTGCAAGGTTCCCACAAAGGGGAAGGAAACTGAATTACCCATTAATGTAAAGCGTACATCGGCTGCTAGCTCAGTTGGTTCTTTGAATAGTAAACAGTGTTCTTGTCACGGAATAATACACGACTTAAAAAATAAGATAGACAGTTTAGTGTTGCAACCGACAGCAGTTAGTGAAAAAACTCAGAAAACGCCGGGTTCTGCACTTCCAACTTTTACACCCAAACAAAACATGGAGTTTCTCCCACAGAACTATTTCGTTGCGCCAGTGGTTGAACAAATTCCACCCCTCCCCCCACCACGGCAGTCAACCACTGAATTTTCCCCTCCAATTACGTCAGATTCGACTAAAGTTCCGACTCTCCCTGAATTGACTTTGAAACCGTTAGAATTGCCGACTTATGCTGGTATTTTGAGTCCAATTTCGGCATGCACATACGTTAAGGAATTAAAACGCTTGAAGTTAATGAAAGGTTATTCAGATCTTGATTACTTAAAAAACTGCGTTCCTCACACTCTGTCGGGTGAAGCTGCCGACTGGTTTGTAATAAATCAGCCATTTAGTCACTTTGAGGAATTTTGTGGAAAATTTTTGTCATACTTCCACCCAGAGGCAAAAAACAATAGATTAATTGACGATTTACGTCAAATTGTTCAAACCGAAAATGAATCTTTCCTTTCTTTCTATACGCGATGTCATGCCATTCTTTCACAGCTAGATGACACTTGGTCAATGACCGCAAAAATTGGAATCTTGAAACGAGGCTTAAAACCAGCCTTAAGACCCTACGTAGCTCATATAAATTTTAATAACACCGTAGAATTTTTTAACCATTGTAGCTCGATGGAAATGTTTCTAGACGTTCCGAAAACTAACTTACCTAGCAACCAAAATACTTCAGCTGCTAACCAGGTCAATACTGTGGGGGTTGGAGCACCAGGTCAACAGTTTGTTCAGGGCACACCTAACCAACCCATTTCGCCCCTGCATCTCACTTGGCAAACCGGGTATGCAAAAATAAAATTTTGCCCTTTGCATAACTCCACAGGGCATGATGCTTCAGAATGCCAACAAACTAAGACTCTTGGAGACGCTCTTAGGTTAAGTAGGGTAAGCTTGCCAAACTTATTAGCAAATCTAAATTCTGGTACACTTGGTGATCGAAATTACAGACAGCAAGTTGCCCAAAATGTGTCTCAGCAGCAAATGTTTTCGAATCCTCACCCCTTTCAACTTAAAAATCAGCAAGGCCAACAATTACATGCTGTGCAACAGCCTAACCTAAATCAAAGTGCAAATTTGCCCGAAACAACCCCAAAACAAATTGAAGTAAGTTCTTTCGCTTCAGCACCAACAAATGCTGCTCAGATAAACTCAAAATTCGTAGAAGCAACACAGCGGCCAAATGTGGTTAAACAGCGCCAAGTAATCAGTTGCAGTTCATGTTTCAAAACGGGGCACACTGCAGAAAAATGTTGGCAAACTTTCCCTGAACAAAGAGCTAGGTGGCAAGAAAATAGAAATAACCGTTTGTTTAGTCAGATTCCACAAGCAACCCCCGGTTTGAACCCCAACGCCACTGAGTTCCCAAACGTGTAGGGCGCACTTCAAAGGTTGGTAAAGGTGCGTCCTCAATTCGGAAAAATTGGTATGGGTCCCAACCAAGACCAGATGACCCACGTTCAATTCCATTAAGCAGCAAAAATTCTGATAGACAAAAATTAAATTATGATGACCTTCCTGTTGTGGTTAAAGGGCCTGCTGAACCGCAGAGCGCACCTTGTGGTTATGTTGCGGTTCGGTTAGGTGATGAAATTGCGGACGCCTTAGTAGATGGGGGGTCATCCTTAAGTTTCATTCATTTGGGTTTAAAATCTGATCTGACCGCAATGGGGTTTAAGTACCACAGACGTGAATTTAAAGTTAGGTTAGCCGATGGCAGGTGGTCGACCTGTCCAGGCTATTTTCATGTTGAGTTTCAAATTAAAACTAGAAAATTTGTGCACCCTTTAATTCTTTTGGAAAATGCTATACAGCCTATTATTTTGGGTGCGGACTTTTTAACGTGGTCAGGCCTTGTATTAAACTTTAAAAGTAACTACTGGTATTGGGCACCCCATCGCGGTTGGACCTACCCTCTACGACGAAATCCTTTTCGCGACCTACCACCCTCAGTGGGCACAACGTTAGCAAATGACGAGCTTCACCCTACCTTGGAGGAGATACGCGAGAAGGTTGAAAGCATTGTGGTGTTAGACGCTGAACAAAAAGAAGAATTATTTTGTTTGATTCTTTCTTACCGACATGTTTTCTCAACCAAAACAGGTTTGTTCAAGCACTGCCCCCCAATGCACATTGACACTCGTGGAGCCCCTCCAATTGCGTTGAAGCCGTACCCTCTAAGTTGGTTAGGCAGGAAGCATGTTGATGAGCATATAAAAAATATGCTTGAACAGGGTATTATAGTTCCTGGGCACAGTGAACACTGTTCCCCAGTATTTCTTGCCCCCAAAAAAGATGGACGCAAACGTCTTGTTATCGACTACAAATTATTGAACGCCAACTGTCCGCGTGATAATTTTCCGCTGCCGCTCATTGATTCACTCATTGAGCGGTATCACCAGTGCAGATACCGCTCATCGGTTGATCTACGGGATGGATATTGGCACGTGCCAATGGACGAGGAAAGTGGGAGAATCGCCTCGTTCGTCACCCATGAACGCCAATATCTTGTTCGTCGCTGTATGTTCGGTTTACGCAATAGCGGGGCAAATTTCTGCCGCGCTATGACCAACGCGGTCGAACCGATCCGTCAATACGGATGCAGTTCCTACGTTGACGACGTTGGATTGGCCAACAGGTTATGGCACGAACACCTGCTAGGCTTAGAAGCCATGTTTAAAATGATGGCTAACGAAGGCATGGCGGGAAATTTTAAGAAGTCAGACTTTTGCGTCAAAGAACTTTTGGTTCTGGGTTATCTCGTGACGGACGACGGGGTTAAAGCGAACCCAGCGAAGGTCCGCACAGTCCAAGCTTGGCCAACGCCTAGAAACGTGAAGGATGTCAGAAAATTTTTGGGCATCTCTGGCTGGTTCAGGCGTTACATTTATCGGTATGGAGATCGGTGCTCGGCTCTTACCGATCTTTTAAAGAAAGACCATGAATTTGTATGGGGGCGTCGAGAAGATGAGGCTTTTAACGACATCAAAAGTGCTCTGTTAAAGGCTCCAATTCTCGCGCACCCAGATCTAACTAAGCCTTGGATAATTTTTTGTGACGCATCTGGCTCTGGAATTGGGTCGATTTTAGCCCAAAAGTCCGATAAAGATGACTCTTATGTTACCGTTGACATGACTTCTCGCAAACTCTCAAACGCGGAGGCTCGGTACACGACGAGCGAGAGAGAACTTCTTGCGGCAGTACATGCTCTAAAAAAGTGGCGTCACCTAGTGGAAGCCCAGAGCGTTACGATTGTGACTGACCACTACCCACTTTTGCTTATGGACACCAAAAAGAATAATAGAGGTCGCATCGGCCGTTGGCTTGTGTTTCTTTCCTCCCTGGAAGCAAAGCTTGTTTTTCAGAAGGGAATTTACAACGGACCCGCCGACGCCCTCTCCCGCTTGTACGAAAATGAATTAAATCCTGATGAGGAAAGGATTAATCCTCCCTTGATAGAGGTTAAAATTCCTAACCTAGCTGATCCAGTGTATCTTTTCAACAACGATTGCTTCAATTGTAATGTCGATGTTGAACAACTAACAATACCAAAGTTGGCTGAAGAGACTGCAAAGGATCCGTTTATGCAGACTCTCGCTCTAGCTCTTCAAGGGAAACCTTGGAAAGCTTCGTCGCCTGCAATTCAGCGTTTTGTTGACAAATTTTCCGAAACTTGTGTATACGACGATGGTATAATTTATCGTGAACTTGCTGTTGACCCGGAAGAGAGTTCCAATCTAAAGATTTTTGTGCCGCGCTCCTTACAGCGCCAGGTTTTGGAGCTGCACCACAGCACGCTCCCGGGAGGCCATCATGGGGCTCGAAAGACCCTTGGCAGAATACAGAAAATCCACTATTTCCCAAGGATGGCTAAACTCGTGCAACGTTTCGTAAAAACTTGCCGTTCGTGCCAGCAATATAAAGGCCACGGCGTACGATGCGTTGCTGGGTTGAAGACCATCCCTCTAATGAAACCTTTTCACACACTACATCTTGATTGGAAACAAGGTCTTCCCATGACAAAAGCTCCAGCAAAAAACCGGAACATCCTAGTGGTTTCTGATCTTTTTTCAGGATTTTTGTTAGCTTTCCCTTGCAAGAGATTTGATGCAAAAACGCTAGTAACCCTACTGATAAAACAAGTTTTTCCCATCTTCGGGCTACCGCGCGTCATAACGTCCGACAGCGGCTCGAGTATGGTGTCCCTGGTAACCAGGGAGTTGTACCGACGTTTCGGGATTAAACAACGTGTTACAACCCTTTATCACCCGTCAAGTAACTCACCCGCAGAATTGCAGTGCAAAAAGTTAGGACGCATGATTGCACAATTTTGCGGTGAACACCCACGAGATTGGGATGAGTTGATTCCTATGTTCGTAATGAGCCTAAACTCGTCGATTGACACAAGAACTGGCTATACTCCTGCCTATCTAAATTTCGGCAGAGAAATCGACATAGGAATTGAACCCCCAATTTCGGAGGCACTTGACCAACCTGTAGCGTTATGGGCAGCAAATTTGTCTTCAAATCTACGTAAGGCGATCGCACGTATACGTCGTATTAGACATTCTGACAGAAAATACACTTATGACAAATTTAATGAACGTTTTCCGAAGCCTATGGAATTTGAAGTCGGATCGAAGGTCTGGGTGCGAAGTCACTTTCTTTCCGACAAAGCTAGTTATTTTGCCCGGAAATTGCAACCACGCTGGGTCGGACCGTTTATAATTGCTGAAAAAATTTCTCCCCTGGTATACAAAGTACGTGAAGAAGCAACAGGGCTCTTGCAGAAAGGTTTTCAGCATATTAATAACCTACGTCCAGTTGTGGATGAAATACCCGGTGAATTCGACTAATTTGAATCTGCTTGGGATTGTCATAATGGAATTTTTCTTGTGTTTGTCTTTTGTTTACAAGTAGGAATTTTTGTTGTCACGTGTAAATCCAACTATGGGACCTGGACCAACTTTATTTTCCATTTGTAATGAATAAGTATAAAGACTTAAGGTGAGTTCATAAGTTGAGAAATGTTTGAAAAAAAAATACTCATTTTATTATTTTCGTTCAGACTCATCATTTTTGTTTGCTCAAAATTTGCACCTCATCATTTGCGGCACAATTCCGGCAAAACAATCAGCCGTGTTTGATATTGTGCTTTTAGCCCCCTGACACACCTAAGAAAAATCCTCCCAAACCTCCCCTACAACAAGTTTAAGGTTAGCCTTAATCAAAATTGCAGGTCAATCCACGAACGTGCTACGTTTTACAGGGCCGTACAGAAGAATTCAGTTAATTGGAACTCTTCCTCTCTGTCAGTCTCTAAAAACGCCATGTTCAGATGGGTTCAGCTGCTGGAAGGCCAAAATTTAATGAAATTTGACACCCCTCCAGGTCGGCGTTAAATCGCGCTGGAAGAGGACAATTGTTGTTAATTAGCCTAATTAGATCAATCATTTGGTGGCTGACTAAAGCGTCAAATCGCGGGCCCCCAATTAATTCACTGTTTACGATAACAATTTAATCACTGGCTAGGCGTTAAATCGCGGGTGATATTTGTACATCGTTTCATTAGGCTCGGCTATCGCCACGTTACATAAGAGTGGCAAGTGTTAGGTTTTGTAATCGCGCCTTATCATAACTTGTTGTAGATCAGGAGCCTGCAACTAACAATTAGGTTCATCATTTTGGAGTCCATTTACATTTAATAGGGCGTCACACAATCATCGGGGCGCTTAGGTTCCAGTAACATTTCATCATTTTACTTCCAATTACTAAAATGAATAACCCTTTTTTTGAGTCTGGCACTAGCTTAGGTCCCCTATTATTTCTTTGGGTTCGGGCAGAGAACAAGCTGCAATCAGTTCGGGATCAATATCATCCACACTTCTGCTTAGGCCGGGCCTTGGTCAAATATGTATCACCAACTTTGCATGTCAAGGGATCTCGCCGCTTAGGCTTGAGTAACCGGTCCAGACCCGTGCCAGGATTCAGGCGACTGTATAGTTTCCGTTTACGATCCTGATTGTGTCGCTGGGGCAATAACTAAGCATGAACTGGCGACGCCCGGTGCTATGGCCCATAGTAACCAGAAGTGTACTTGGTGGTGCCTTGTTGAATCCCCGCTTAGTGTTCCCTCCACTCCTTTTGTCCCATTTTGCAAAAACCTTGCCTGAAATTGATTGGCAGGATTAACTCGTCCAATTTTTAGCACAGTGGAATGCCTAAAATTTTATCCTTTTTTCCCCTAACTTGTAAAACTTAGTTTTTTTTTTCCCTTTCTATTCGATAATAGCTTTCCATTTCAAAGCTTATGGATTCAGTACCCAAGCAATTCACTACGTCTTGAGACTTTGATGTGGTAACTTTTGTTGTTAAATCGAATGTACTTTTAGTTTATTTACATCCTATGTTATTACTGCATTGTAGTTCATCTGTCAAGGATCCTTTTAGAATTTATTTCCACTTAAAGGATAACGTACACGGCTTACGTCAGATGGTAATTTAAATTTTTTTTTTCTCCCCCTTCCTTTTGGTCTCAGCCTTCGACGTCCCTTCTGAGACCAGAAACCCAAAATTGTCTCCGTTTCACGGCATTTCAGCCGCCAATTTTGGGTTTCTTGAAGGGCCGCCATCTTTTTATGTCATCCCAATATTTTCCATTCAGAAATTTTTCCTGTAACGGTTTAACAACTTGGTTTACCACTTTGCCGGAGAAATTTAAAATTTCTTCACAACTACCGGATTATGAATTTTTTTTTGTTGGAGGAAAAGTAACTTTTTCTTGCGTGCAAAACGGCACCAAGATTATTTAGCTTTTATGAAATCATTTAATTCTTTAAACGACACTCGTTTGGTGCAAATAAGAGGCTACTTTCCGAGGGCTTGAGGTGAACTTTTTAAAAAATTTTTTTGTGTCACACTTGACCCTTAGCCAATGTGTCCATGAAATTTATACCAATTTCTACGTGGCATTTTAAAAGAAAACTTTGGTTAGCGGAGTCGAACCCTTTTCTTATTTTGCACCACATCAAAACGTAGTGAAATCTAGTAACCTAGGAATGTAATTTTTTTAAAAAGTGTATATGATTGTGGACTGGAGGACCTGGTGCTGCCCCCTAG